>JAPDSC010080256.1:0-59243 GCA_026290005.1 Latrodectus geometricus
AAAAAAAACTTTTATTTATAAAATAATTAATAGCATAATTAAATTGAGCATAAATATCACAATTATTTCATAGTAAAAATTTTATGTTGGAAATTATTAGCGAACAATTCCTATTTGACTTGTAATTTATTAAAGGAACTGCAAAAGAAAAGTTAAATTATGTTAGAAATCACATAGTGTTTTTTTTTAATATACAAAATTTTGTCTATATTTACTGAATTGCAAAATTAGCATTTTATATTTCAATTTAAAAACCAATTTACCATTTTATTTAAATTCTATCACAATTTCATTCCAAGATGAATATCAGCAGTTAAAAAAATGTAAAATATTTTCTTATTCCTTAAAATTTTTATTTTTAAACTCTCTTGTGCACTATTTAAATAAATTTAACTCGCCAACACTGCAACATAAAAATTCTGCAAACTAATTCTCAGACAAATATTAAAGTGAAAATTTGGATTGTATTGAATTTTCATAATTGATATACGTGATTCAGCCTCAAATATCACAGAACGAATCCTCCAATTATTACAAATATGCACCTAAAAGACGAAATAGATATTACTTCACAATTTTCCCCACTTGGTTGGAATGGAAGGGAAAAAATGGAAAACCAAGCCAGCGAATTACAGTAAAATAAAAATTATTAAGCGTCTACTTCTGCTAATGGACTTTCTGGAGCGCCAACATTTGCCGAAGCTGTGGTAAAAGAGCGCACTTATTCATTACGAATGCATCTCACGTTCAACACGACTTGGCTCCGCCCACTCTTAAGCTGGATTATTATACCAACCTCAGGACGATACCTATATTCATATAATTTGGCAGAGGGCGCAGTTATCATTCCTCAACTGACTAGTTGCCAGTTGAAATTTCCAGCAAATGAATGTAATCGGAACCATTAACGGTTGCAGTGAACAATAAAAAATGAAAGATAGGAAAAGAATCCCAGCCGAACTGCTGCGTTTATTTCTGCAGCTCCGTTTCCAATGTGAACACGACTGAACATTAATCATTGTTATATATAAAGGTCAAAATCGTAATATATATGTACACACAGTAACAGGCAACAAAATTTTCGAGAAATTGAAACTCAGCTGCTATTATTATTTGGCTCTTTTTCCAGATATTTTTTTGTATCTTCTTACAGCCCGCTTTCAGGATCACGTTTCGCAGCTCATCGAAGTTTATGTTTTTTTCCTACTTTCAACGATTTCAATCCTCCCTTTCGTTTCCTCCCCTGTTTAAGAGTGCGTCAAAAAGAAAAGAAATTTATTTTAACCCTTAATACACATTTTCTCTTTTTTGAATAATTAAGAAATTCACTACCTTTGGTAGATTTATGGGAACTCTTCTTTGATGAAAATATCATATTAAACGAAAAAGTAATTTAATATAGTTTAAAATGAATTTTTCATTTAATCATTGATCACGGTAAAAAGATTTCAAAATCAAATATTAATTAATTTGATTTGTTATTTTAAAACTTGTTAAGAAAAAGAAGTCCTTCTATTGGCACGATAGCCTAGTATACTTGAGAATTTGCTTCAATTCTACTCTTTTCTTAACGATGGTTTGCCAATTCTGTATCTTCAATACTTGAAAATCATTTGCCCATCTTAATTTTGGTCTGCCCCTTGCTCTAGTTCTTCTAAAAATGTAGCCGTATATTCTATATGTCAATGCAGAGGGTGGATTTGCTGTACAGATATGTACAGCAAATTTCTTTCGTTGGATTTTTATAAACTTTACAAAGTCAATTTCCTAATATAAATTATATTATTCATTGTTGTATCAATGTCTTCATAGACCTTCTATATTAACTACAAGTTATTAAATAAATATAATTATTAAATATTTTAAAGTTATTAAATATTCATAATTTTAAATTCTTTTTGCGTGAATCTGTTGTTGTTACATATGACTCTTGGCGAAGGTCAGAAAGAGCGTCTTCCGTTTTGGAACAAATGATCCCCCCTTACGAGACACTGAAATTATGATTCTTTCTCATAGATGTCAGCACCATCTGGGTCTTCCACTGTAGAGATACGAAGCCAGTTAATACCCAAGGCCTGGCTCCTAACACCCCCAGAGGTATTAATTTGGAATGGGAACATGGAGGACGCTGCTACCCTGATATATTTTATGTGCCCCAGTCGCTATAGTGAATACGACGGATCTTCGGATAAGGTGGGATTCGAACTCACTTTCTTCTAATAGCGATACTTTCTCAAAATATAGGAAAGTGAAGGTTTGAGAAAATGATGCTGGAGTATTCAAAAGTTTCATGAAATTCGATAACACCAAAAGCTATCTCTAAAAATAATGAGAACGTAAGATGATGAATGAAATCAAAATTTGTTGGATAAAATTGCAGAAGAAACCTTAACTCAAATGATTTTTGATTGATCTTTGTCACTTCTGAAATGGAGCCTGGTGTCACCTGGTTGGTTAGTGCTTTCGTTCTCGTAATCGAAAGGTAGTGAATTCGGATCCCTACGCAAACAAAGATCCGTTTTGATTGTTAATGTTTTTTGGGGATGATTAAATATGTTGTGGTTGCAATGTCCTCCATGAGAAATGATACCTCTGGTGATGAAAAGCCAAGTATTTGGTAGTCTTCTGTTTGGTCGTTATTTCTAAATCACAAAGGCTCCCATCCGGCTGCTTCTATCTAACTGGTAGGCGCCAACTCAGGGATAGGTACAAGAAATGATGGTGCAACAACAACTCTTGAAATGGTGCCAGTTTGAGAAATCTTAAATACAAATGAAATTCAACATACATTAGTAAATTCTCAACTTTTGTCTGGAAATCAATCAAGAGATATTAATTTTAAAATATTGCGATATTAACAACCCTACAATAAGGTGCAAAAGAATGTATTAATGTGAAAACTGTTTACCCATATTTAAATTGAAATGTTTGTATAAAAACATTAAGAAATTGGTTTTTTCTTTTGATATCGTACTGTTTTAAAAACTTACTATTTTAAAACCAATGTGTATAATTGTTTGCAAACCAGGACCGCCAAGGGACATATTCATAGCATTCGTAAATAAGAATCGAAGTTTACAAAGGCAGCAAATTAAGGAAACTGCTTGTTGAAAAACATAAACTTATACACCTTGTAGCACTGAATATAAAAAAAAAAGTACAAAATGAATCAAATAGTGATGACAATGAGTACAAAGACCAAAAACTAAGAGCTTAAAACAATATAACATGCAAAGCATAAAAGAAGATTCACTGAGGCGGGGAAATTGCAAGACGAGATCATTTAAGAAAAAAACTTGAATTCAGTGCAGGAAAAGCTTGATAAGTTACACATACATTGTCAACAATACGAGGTAAAAATAGCGAAAAAAGTATTCCAGTATGCAACCCTGATTATAGATTTTTAAGGAACTTGAGATCTTCATTATCTCAAATTTCTTAAAAACCTACAGGGTCAAACGAGCACATCAAGTATTTTAAAAAAAAATTAATTAAAAAAAAATTATTAAACTTTTTTTACCACATCATCTGCAAGTGTAAGCAAAAAGCAGGTGAACGTTATCCATAAAATCTCCACACAAAAAAAATAGTAGATAGAATTGATAGTTTGGTAAAAGATAAACGTAAGGAGATTTTTTTTTTTTTTTTGTTTAACTTCTCTACATGTACACTCGAGTTAATTCGAGTTCTCTAAATAGGGCATTAAAAAAACTGTGTGTTAAGGGGTTAATGTGTGTGTGTGTTATCATCTTAAACGAGATTAATTACTTTGTTTATTTATTTATATTACTTATACATTATACTGATGAAAATAGATTTAAAAGAATTAGTTGCTTGAGTTCAGTTAATTTTCAATTAACAAATCAAACACATAAACAGCATTCTCAAATATGCCTACTATGTTCTACGCAAACATTTTAATCTTAACAATGTTTTCAAATTTTCTTTAATATTTGAAAAAAATTTAGTTTTTAAAATTACGTGAATTATGTTTACATACATCATACTATATATAGTTGGGTCTAATAGTCACTCATTGAGGTTCATATTAAACATACGAATTTGAATAAAAGTAACTTGGAAGCTACAAAAAAAAAAATAAATAAATACTCATTATAAATTTAGACCCAACACATTCTTGATTTCTGATTTAAGTACCAGTACTAATTGTATGCCTCAAAAATAGCTCCCGATAGTAATCTAGTTATTGGTGGTTTCTATAGAAACAAGAACTGTCCATTTCAAACGGGATTTAAAGTGTTATGCATTAGTGGTATTTAGGTTAGTAACTCATGTTATTCTCAAGGCGTTCAATAAGCCAGTTTTCATTTCTTCTTTCTGGTCGAAGTTGTAACTTATCTTGTTTTCATGGTAAAATCAGGTACAACCAAATTTGCTAAATTCTTTACTAAAGGAATCATGATTAGTGGATGTGAGCTTCTTCCTATTCTTGGTCATCTAAGCGTGTAGTGTTGCTTACCGAAATTCAGAGCAGATCTTGTTGGAGACATTTTTATTATTGAAGTGGCGTGTTTTTTCTTCAAACTTCCATCATCGTATACTTATAATTTGGATTTTAGTTAAGCTTAACTAATAGTTTCACTGGTATCCGCTACACAATAGTAAAGGCTGTTGTGGCCTGGATGATTAGAGTGTCCTTCTCGTTACGGAAATTAGTGAACTTTAATCGTGGCTTAACCGAAGATCTGTCGTATTCAGTTTGATTTGTCCGGTTGTTAAGCTTGGGAGGAGGAAGTAAAACAACAAAAAATTAAATTTATTACTTAGAAAACAGATAAAATTGGCAGCTAGCAATCTACCTACCGGTTTAGGTTTCGCACAGCATTTATATACAATTATAATTAATTATTCAATCAATCCTTGTCCACAAAGTATTATAACTAAAATTAAATACAAAGTTAATGGAGACGATTTGCCAGCCTGGCTGCTTGCTGGCTCACCATATTCACTAAAGGCGGCTGGGGCTCATTAATATATCGTGGTCACAATGTCCCCCAAGTGAAATAATACCTCTAGGGGTGACTTCCCAAGGATTCAGGAGTCTTCTGTTTAGTATATTACGAAGATTTCTACCCGGCTGCTTCTATCTGACTGGTAGAGCACAACTCAGGGCTAGGAACAGGGATGTATGCTGATGCACAAAAACTCCATTATAGTATTAGAAGAAAATAACACGCAATGAATCTTAATTTTTTTTAGAAATGTTTCTACTGATCAAATGTCATTTGTTAATAACAGTTGAGTGCTCATTTGTAGAAAAACTTTTCTAAATAAACTTTGATTTCGTGGTCACGGTGAACTTTGACATGACTAGCTATACATAATCTTGTTTTAAAATATGTTTAAACTCAAAATCCGCTTGATTAGAGAATTTTTTTTCCTTTATTTCTGAAAAGATTAGTTTTTTTTTTCCCTTTAAATTCAATGCTTCATTTATGCTAATCAAAAGTGTAATAGAATCTAATCATCTGATTTTACAAAATGCTGGTAGAATAACTAAAATAGTTAATCTGTAAATTATATTCAATGAACAGATTTAAATATTTAAATCGTGGGAAGAGAAAATAATAAATTCGTCATGGTCATATTAGTCCCAGAAAAGATTAAATAACCTTGTCCGACATCAATTTGCTGAGAGAAATTCTAATAAGATTTGGTGGAATAAACTTCGGGATCTTCCCCTGTGGCCAAGACGTAAAGCAGCGGCAGAGTTTCGTCTGGCCACTGGACATGACTGCCTCTTAAGACATCGACATCGAATCCATGTTATTTAGGACCCTTTCTGCACGCTCTCTGATCTTCAAGAGGACATGGATGCTGACCACATTCTCCGCTGCCCGGCACTAAGGGTTTCCTCTTTGAGTGACCATTACTGGCGTGCTAGGGATTTATTGGTTTTATAGACTTTTCTCACCATTTTGTTTTAGTTTATTTGTTTGTTGTTGTTTCTTCTGCCTTATAATGCAGAAGTCTTTAGTAACCTTGGTCATTGGAAATAAAAAAAAATATTAGTTCTAGAAGATTTTCTACTTACTTTCGACAAAGAGTATACTTACGAAATTATTCTGATCAATAGAATATTATATTAATATTTGCATGTTTATTTATATATTTACAGATTTTCTTCATCTTGTAGCCATGATCTCATTTCAGCTTCAGACTGGGCTAAATTGTCTGGCCATTTTTTTAAATTTTGACTTAAGGACTCTTCTATCTGCACTCTCTATAACTCTGGACAGTCCATGGATACGAAGCATATTGATGAATACATATTGGAAAGAAAAATCAAGATTGAATGGATCAAATGTCTGAGACTTATATAAATAAATATAAATTTATAATCTCGTACACTCCAAATAAATTTCACAAATGTGCCTGATAAACTATGTCACACAAAAGATGTGAACAACTGATAAATTGTACGAAAATAAATGAATTTATCAGATAAATTCAAAATGTTGCGAATCTCATCGATAAACCACTTAGATAAAAAAGAAAAATTATGGAATATTTTATTTATGATTAAAAAAAATTATCTGCACCATAAAAGAAAGACGTTATTTTACGAACTTGAATGTTATTCAACATCCTGAATACTGATTTAAAAAAAGAAATAAATAAATTATTCATTTATGTTTGAAATCTCATTAAATGATGGAACTTTGTTGTTAAGCATTTGCTTGCTAGTATCATAGGATTGTTTTTGTAATTATCATAAAAACAATATGATGTGATTTCATATTTCATTAACAGTTAAATTAACACCTTTAGAGTATTATTTAAAATTTACCCGTATCATATGGTTAGTAATGATATTTTGGGTTATAAATAACTGATGCACCAGACACCTGGGCAGATAAACCCGACACCTTATTAACTGTAAGTCATCAGGCTCTACTAATATTTAAATTTTCCTCTCAAAAAGAGTTGTTTTTCTCTGAATATCAAGAAAAATCAAATGAGAATATTTCTTCAACAAATTGGATAAATGTAACTTTAGTAATGAGTAGTAGAGTAGGTAATGCTGAACTTTGGTGTTATGACAGGAGCTGATGTTAAGGCACAGTGCCATTCACTCCTTAATTTAGAATAAACATTGATGGAGAAATCAGACGACTATCTAAAATCGAAACCAAGTATTTATGGTAAATAACTGCTTCGAGATTATGTTAAATATTTTAGTAATAGTTCTTTTTTTTTTTTTTTTTTTTTGGTTAGATAGCAATAGAATGGTTTCAAATTCCAAGATATCTTGTATCTTAACAGCAGTTTAAAATTAATTGCTGCCTCCTTCGAATCCTTAACTTCAGTTTATCGTGTTCTAATTAAAATAATTGCATAATTATTTTAATCAGAATCACACACACACACAAGACTATGAGTTTTTTAGTTAAAGGCAAATTTGAAGGAAAGTCAATATACCCTGTGAACAAATTCAACAATATTGCTAAATTTTCCAAGAAATACTAATAAGGAATTTCGAATTTTAAATATTTCAATTTATTTAATATTATAGTTAAAGCATCTTTTCTTATAAGTATTAAGTTGCTTAAAACCCAGTTCTCTATTTCAATTAATCCCAAAACTGCCAATTTTCGAAACATTTTTTTATCAATATGACAGGACTACATGCTCTGGCCTTCTGCTCAAATGTTTATAGATTCGATTCTTGCTTCGAACGTGAATGTTAATTGTGGTTTGGACTTTACCTAAAAATGCAGATCCTGATCAAATCATGCGTGTAAAGAAGTTACATTAGAACAACAGCAAGCAAATCTTACTTGATGCGACTTTAATTATTTTAAAAAAATTGTACATTTAAAAAAAAAAGTATTGAAAAATGTTGGAAAAAGATCCACTTTTCTCTTAAAAAGTTTTACCAATGGTAATCTCTAAGGGAATATTTTATAACGTGTTATTTTTAATACTTACGCCTTACGTTAATAAAAAAATTGAACAAGTTCACTATCTAAATGTATACTTGTTGCATGGCTTTACTACGTTACCAGCATCTTAGGGGGAAATAGAACTGGTTTCAAATCAGAAGATGCTCATCTGTGTTTCCTTTTTACCAGCTTTTTTTGGACAAAGAAAGGGTCTAGAGGTCAGAGAACATATCGTGAAACTGTTTCCTCCTCCCCTAATTTTCGAAAACGTTTCGAGACACATGCCGATCACGTTTCTACCATTGTACAACTCCTCCCATCATTTGAAGAAATGCTTCATCCCCCAGACCCTCCTGTCTGCTGACTGTGAATAATGAATTCCTCATGGTGACCTCGGAGAAACTGAACATCCCTCCACCCACCCCCCATATTTTTTCTCATTCCTAAAAAAAATTCCCTCCAGTCCCAGAACTCTTTTCCAACATTTGATCTGAACATAAGAACTTCAAACTGCAAATCTGTGTAAACAAAATCCTTATTTAGCGGAGTCACTGAAATCTGAATTGAATTGAAAACAACTGCAGGAAATAAAGATTATTAATATTATTAATAATCTTTATTTCCTGCAGTCGTCTATAAAATAATTACACCAATATGTCGGTCTCTTGTTGACCTAAAAAAATTAAATTTCATTTCAAAATCTTAATTACAGAGTTTTCAATTAATTTAAAATTTAATTAACACTTATTTAAAGTCCCTCTAAAGTGTAGCGAAAGCACGCTACAATTCATTTAAGGAATGCAATAATCCGCCCACACAGGAGCTTTTCACCCTTCAAGAATTAAGTGTGCAGTGCTTTTCCTCTTTTCAAACTGATATCTATATGTTACCTCTTGAAGTATGGAAAATATATTTAAAGCGTTGAACCTTACTTCCCCACTGTGTAATTGAAAACATGATGATGATGACATATATAAATATATAAACATATGTAAATATAAATATACTCGTATATATATATATATATATATATTAATTTTTAAAAGTTTTATTTTTTTCCGCCCTCAGTTTAGAATATATTTTTTCCTTTCTCAATATAGGTGGCACTAATTTAAATACAGCAAGTCGATTCATTGAAAATCATTGGATACTAGCATTTTTTATAATACCAACTCTTTCAGGCAATATATTGCATAATATTTGTATTTATATAATATTTTTCAACTAAAAAATGCATTAATAACCTATTACTTTTTCATAATAACGCATTAATGGTAACCATAATAAAATGAAAATTACAATATTATGAAAAATCTCAAAGTTAATATGTTTTTTTCTCGAGTAATATATAAGATTTATGTCATTAAAGAGAAAGTTTTACAAATAATTACTTTTAATTAAATAATCATTAAATTCTTAATGTTGTTAAATTATTATTTATTATCAATAAAATAATTTTATTAAAAAGTAAAAATTAATTTCACGAAATCTCTGTATTCATGAAACTCCGATAATCCACGAAATCTAGATGATAATACATTTTTCATCTTGTCTACAAAACTAAAAATGAACAAAACGTAAAATAATAATTCTAAGTAAATGTAATTTTGTAAACTGTGAGATAATATTTTTATCACCTTGTTTAAAGAGTACCAATCGAACAAAATACTAAGTACTAAAATTAAACTCAGTTGGCTCATGTAAGAGCCAAGCCTTACAGTGCCCGTTTCTTTTATCATGATAGATTGTCCTAAGGATACGAAGCATATATACTGGCAAGGTGGTCATCCTGATGTGAAATCCCCAGTGCTTAATTCCCAAGCAAGCTTGGTATTACAGTTTTATCACCTCATTGAAGTATTGAAATCAATCTTACCCATCCAGGGGATCGAACATCGGTCCTGTGCCTAATCAGTACAACGCGAAGCGCTACCTTTGCGCCACTAAGTTTCAATGGAAAGTACTAAATGAAAATATTTCTGTAGCTCGAAATTTCAACAAATGCATAAATTATCGACAAATACAAGAAGGTCAAAATGTTTTTTAGTCAAAACTTTTGTAGACTATATATGATAATTTTTACACAATAAAATAATCCACAATAAATATTTTCCGTAGTCTCCTGTCATAGAATAAGAAAATCCTCACTGTTGATCGCTTTGCTATATGACAAATAGCAAGAGAACTTATATTCCGATGCCACCCAACCATTTTTTCCCGTACGTTTTTTAAGGTTTCTAAAATCGACGTTCTTTTCTGTGAAGTTCTAATTCAACCTATTAAAATTTGCAACCCGAAACACGTGCAGTAGAATCTTCTATGCAAAGGAGCAGACTTTTGTGGGTACAGCTGTGCAGCTTGCTTCACATGTGGCGATGATTTTATTAGAAAAATAAGTAACAATGGAAAAGAAAGTGAGAAGCCCTTGCTAAAAATAAGGCAAGTGTTCTCTGGGGCTGGCGACAAGCAAGCAACAATGCTCCAAGTTTCCTGATAGTTTTTGCAATCTGTCACCAAAACGCAGCGACGTTAAGAATACGTTGATGACACCATTATTCATCTAAGAACACCTGTGACACCTCCGATGGTTTTGATGATAACGGCTACGAAAATAACCTTGTTCTAGTTAGATGGAAAGTAAAATAGATTTAAGATGAAGAATATTTGTTAAGTCTGAGACATATTTTCAGGAAAAATATAGTGAAACATGATCTTCATAAAAGTGGGCTTTCTTATATATAAAAAGGTATAATTAAAATGATTCATTTTTCAAGTAATTCTCTCTTTAGATTTTCATGAGTGCCAGGAACCATAAATATATTGTTGTAATAAGTTATAAAATATTGGATAAAGTTTTAAAATAAGGTAGCAAATAATTTTCTCTTACAAAAATCATATTTTTTATTATTTTTTTTAAAAAAAAAAAAAAAAAAAAAAAAAAAAAGTCTCTTTAAAAATGTAGAAGCAATAAACTAAATGAAAAATCATTATACAGTATCGAAGAAATTTAAAATCTGAACTGATCTTAAATACATACAAAATACAAGTAGTAATTTTGAATTAATTTAAAAAATAAAAAATGCTCAGAAAATACGTTTCTCTTATTACATGAATATTTCGACTCTCAAAATACTTTTCTATGATGCTTGAATCAAAAGTTTACTATTTTTATATTCAGTTTCTGTTTTCCTTTAATTCTCAATAAGCCCATATATTTTCATAATTCAGAATTCTTTTCTAAAATTTATCATAATCAAACCTAAGGTTTTCTGATAGAATATTCTATCAAATTGTATTCGCTCTTCTGATAGAATATTCTTCATTTTGTTGACATAACTAATATTAATATATATATATACACTTGCCAGAAAAAGTCTGCATACAAACCCATAGTAAACATTCTAGAGAGAATAAAAGTACGTGAAATTATTAACATTAATTCAATTTTTATATATACTTCTTTAATAATTTCTTAAATATCATTAAAAATTTCAGAAAGATAACACACATTGTTTCAAAGTAATAATGACAATAATTTAAAATTACCCAAAAAGCAATCAGAAAAAGTTTGCATACAGATAAGAAAAATCTTTAAAAAATAGCTTCTATGGACTGTCAATTAAACTTTAATATCTAGTTGGAAAACCTTTATATCTAAGAATCTCTTTCTATCACTTAGGCATAGTGTAAACTAGATTGGTGAGTTCCGCAGAGGAAATATTATTCCATTCCATCATAATTACTCATTTCAGCATATCTTTCGATGGTATGTTATGTTGCCGAATCATGTGTTCCAATAAGGCCCATAAATGTTTGATTGGACTTAAGTCTAGCGATTGTGGAAGAGTATGCAACTGATTTTATATATTATACGATAGCTAGATCTTTATGTAGAGGGCAGTGTGATTTAGATCATGGTCTTTTTGAAACCAAAAGTCATCGATAAGGTTCAAATCTTGTGCACTCTGCTTCAAATTTTGCTTTAATATATTTAGATATCCTATATGATCTAAAGTAGAGTCTATAAAAGTTTATCGACCTATTATATTTGCTGCCCTGTACCCCCAAATCATTAAGCCACCTCCACCATGTTTAACTGTAGACACAAGATTTTGATTCTCGAAAGACGTGCCTTGTTTTCCCCACACCAGTTTACGTCACTTGAAACCAAAAATACGAAACTTGCTTTCATCAGATACTTTTCCCAATTCTTTTATTTTACTTTTTCCAAAAACTCAGAAGGTTTATTTAAATACTCAGTGGCAAATTTGAAACGTTTTTGTTTATTGACAGTTAAAATATCTGGCTTTCTACAAGCTACACGGCCATGATAGTCAATTTTTTTAGTATTTTTCGTATTGTATCTTCATGAAAAGATTTTTCAAACCTTTCTCTAATATCAATTACTATTTGAGATTCAGTAATCTTTGTATTTAAACGTACGGATTTCAGGATGTATCTCTTTTCTTGTAAAGTCAACTTATATTACAGCCATTCCAATGCTTTGAAAAGACAGATTTCGATGACTTATAATTATTGATCACTCTAATTTGGATAGAAGAATGAGTTTTTCTAACTAATTTAGCAATTGCTTGAAGAATTTTACCTTCATTCCTTAGTCTGATATTCCTATCGTCTGGAAGAATTTCTTTTCTTTTAGAATCCATTTTAAGCCTACTTGTTCCTAAGTACTAATGTTTCATGATAACCAAAGATAGTTTCTTATTTCATTTGTTGTATTACCACAAGAGATGAAATTAATAAGTAGTAAAAAATAAATGCAGACAATATTTGATTTCATAAAAGCTCACGAATACTAAAAAAGTAAGATTAATTTCAAAATATCTTTGTAATATGTAACTGTATGCAGACTTTTTCTGATAATTTTTTGTGTAATTTTTGATTATTATTATTATTATAACTTTGAAACAATGTGCGTTATCCTCTTGAAATTGTTACTGATATTTAAGGAATTGTTAAAAAAAATACTATATATAAAAATTAAATTAATTTTGACACTATTATGTACTTTTAACTCTCTAGAATGTTTACTATGCGTTTGTACGCAGACTTTTTCTGGCAAGTGTATATAAGAAAAGGGCTACTAAGAGAAAGGGTATACGATCACTTACATTTAAACACTTCTTCAAACATTTTAAAGGATGAAACAAAATTAGACATAAAATTAGTAAAAAATCTAGTAACCATGGAGCCTAGAAAAAAACGCTTTTTATTAGACGATTAAAAATTCGCCCATAATGTGGAGATTAGATTGAAATTTTCTAAGCCTTCAGAAGACGAAGATTATTTAGTGCAGTAACTATACTGTTGTAATGCACAGCGTCTGATTTTTGTTTAGCATTATCGTACATTTTTCAAATTTCACAATCTCCTAAGTTAAAAGACTGGCATCTAAAATTTTCAGATATCTTTAATGATTTAGTTAGAACGACAAAGTGCAACAAAATCATTTCAATCTAGATCATCCAGCCACAAAATTTATTCCTCTTTTTCATGTTTGCTCTTGTTAAACCAGCAAGAATAACACTACCACAAGTATTATATATACTCTCGATTACTTAAAAATCGCCTTTAGGGATAAGGACAACTAAGAAACCAAACACTGGACCGAAGTTAGATATGGCTTGGCGCATTCAAAAAAGCTGCCAAATCGGCTCAGCGCAACAGTTAGTGAAATATTTAGCCGCTCTCTGCTCGGATCCCATTTTAAAAATAGCCGGACGTAAATTCAATAGAAAAGTCCCGGAGAGTGATTCTTGGAGCTCCCGAAGCCGCTAATGCAATTTCGCAGCGATTTGGAGCGCTCCTCTTTATCGGCTGATTAGAGCCGAGTGTTTTTAAATATTCACACTTTTCACCAAAACGAAGAGAGAAGTAAAGTTTATTTAGCCATTTAAGGTCTTTGCCGCTTTTGTTTCCGGAGAAAAATCCTTTTCCCAAATCCCCCTGAGGTATTTACCTGCAATGAGGCTTTAATCGCTCCTGCCTACCCTCCACCCACGCACCGTCTCGGGAAGGGGGCGATCAAAAATTTTCGGCGGAGAAATTCCCTGATCCGTTTCCTTGAGCGATTGCTATATCGATTTTTTTCATTCTTTGTAATTGAATCGATGTTTAGTGGGCGGAAGTGAAAGATGGAAAATGTAAGCCTTCATGTTCGGAAAATTCCACCAAAAAGGATTAAGAGTTTATAATTTTTAAAAATTTCAAATGTAATACAATATTTTCAGAAATATTTTTAGTGTTTGAATTATTTAATCACCAGACAGAATTATTTGAAAATTTGTAAAATATTAGAAACAAAAATGTAACAATACTTAAATAAAATTAATGCTAGCTAGCTTTAAAAATTATTTATTTCAAAATCCTTTATAACAGAGCATTCCAAAGAACCAATAAAAAATTATACTTAAAAACAGAATAAGTAATAATTGATATTAAATTTAAGGTCATAACGTTTTAATAACTCACTTAATGCTCATACAATTTAAAAACAATTGTACTTAACATCCAATTATACACAATTAAAAAATTAAGACGAATTTGTTTTAGTTTTTTCTTCTTATTGCCTCTCGAAGGAAACTAAATTCTTGTTGCCATTACAAGTGTGATAAAATAGTTTTGTTACAAAGAATTCGTCAGTAATTATCCATACATCCCAGTGTGATCCAATGTTTTCCTCTTGATGATAACTTCTTAGAAATCCTTAACCTTCAATTTATTTCATTAACTGTAAGAAAATCTGACTCCGCCGAGTCTTCTGACTTAACCACGGTCTTCGCTGTTTTCTAGTAGCAGTAGGTTCAATGTGCAGAATCTTTTTTATAGTGTTGCTTGTTTGTTTGTTTGTTTGTTTGTTTGGTTGGGTTTTGTGGCGCAAGGTCCAAAGAGGACAAGCTGCGCCAAAAATTGAGTTTTAAAAAAAATTGACAGATTTTAGACAAAACCCAAACGCAATATTAAAAATTTAAAACACAAAAATTATTGTATATAATAGATTTAAAATCGAAATAAGTATAAGTATAAAATTCATGAAATTTAAATAAAATTAAGGAAACCAATTTCCCTTAAAAAGGAAAAAAGGTTTCGGTGTGGAGACTCCCCCACTAAATCATACATGGTTAAAAGGTCAGTGGCAAAATATTTAAAACGGTAAAGGTTAAAAGATGGACATGAAATTAAAATATGAAAGACAGTATATGGTACATCACACGTTTCACACCATGGATTTAATTCATTTAGAAACAAATGTCTGTGTGTGAAACGTGTGTGTCCGATACGAAGGCGAGTCAATCTGACATCTGCTCTTCGTAACGGTAAAATTAATGATGGAATGAGGTATGGAAAGATGGCACGCAGTTTGTTTCCGACCTGCATACTCCATGACTCCTGCCAAAGAGAATTAACAAATCTTTTGACAACCCTTCTCACGTCGAAAAGAGGGACAGATGAATGAAGTACGGACGATGCAGCTTTAGCAGCTGCATCTGCCTTTTCATTTCCCTCTAGACCTACATGACCTGGGACCCAACAGAAAATGATGTCATATCCCTTGCCAGCAAGGGAATCCAATGCTCCGAAAATTTTGGACACAACAGGATGGCAATAATTTGAATTTTTCAACGCTTCTAGTACACTCAAACTGTCAGTATATACACAAATTTTATGACAATTTCCTGTATTCACAAGCTGAAGGGCTTGATAAATGGCCGTAGCTTCAGCTGTAAAGATGGAGCAGGACGTATGAAGGCTGTAACCATAACTGGTATCAGCGTAAAATACGCCACAGCCAACATGTCCTGCAGTTTTAGATCCATCTGTGAATACAGGCGTGTATGATGAATACTGACAGCGATGTGAAAAGTAAAGCTGTTGAAAAATCGTTGAGGTTGTGTCCGGTTTTCTAAACTGAGCAAATGGATTAATAATATTAATCTGTGGATCATACCAGGGCGGATGTGAATGTAAGTCCGTTTTAATAAAACGGACACCATGTAGGTCTGTTAAATAGAGTTGAGATTTAGTTCGACTGAGAAAGGGTTGGATGCTATATGGTCGAGCATCATATAATCTCTGTAAGGCAGGAGTATATACCAAGGATCGTAAAGGATGTTGAATGTTAGACATAACTTTAGCGTAGTAATTGAGAGACAGCTGCATTCGTCTCAGGTCTAAAGGCAATTGCTGACAAATCGCATAAAGACTCTGGACGGGTGATGTGCGGAATGCGCCTGAACAAATTCTCAAAGCAGAGTGATGCACAGTGTCCAGTCTGCGTAAAACAGAAGACCTAGCAGATCCATATACAACACATCCGTAGTCAATACGAGATAAAATGAGTGCTTGATAGACACGAAGGAGTGACAAGCGATCAGCACCCCAAGAAGTATTAGATAATACCTTGAGGATATTAAGCGATCGCTCGCACTTCTTCCGCAAATATAAAACATGCGGAAGAAAGGTCAACTTTCGGTCGAATGTCACACCAAGAAATTTAATCTCGTTGACCACGGGTATTGCAGTGTTGTTTAGATGAATAACAGGATCATTGTGAATACTGGTCTTCCTGCAGAAATGGACACAGCAGCTCTTGCTAGGAGATAGCGTAAAGCCATTCTCTGCACACCATGCAGCTATTTTATTAACAGATGTTTGTAGTTGTCTCTCAATTAAACGCATGTTCGATCCTTGGCAAAATATTTGCAGGTCATCAACATACATCGTGCCATGAACTGAAGATGATAGAAGATGAAGTATGGAACTGATGTATAAGTTAAAAATGGTGACGCTTAAAATGGAGCCTTGGGGTACACCCTCGGCTTGTATAAAAGTATTGGATGTAAATGTTCCAATACGAACTTTAAAAGTACGGGAGCATAGAAAGTTTTTTAGGAACATCGGGAGATTACCCCTAAAGCCAAAATCATATAATGAACGGAGAATTCCATATCGCCACGTACGGTCATATGCCTTCTCGATGTCGAAGAAGATGGAAACCAGATGGTTTCTCCGCACGAAAGCATTGCGGATTTGGGTTTCCAAATAAGTAATGTTATCAAGAGTGGATCTCCCTTTACGGAAGCCACTCTGATTTACATGTATACATTTATTTTCTTCTAAGACATGTACGAGACGGGCGTTGACCATACGTTCGAGAGTCTTACAAAGGCAACTCGTCAGAGCTATTGGTCGATAATGTAAAGGTTCTGAAGGATCCTTACCAGGTTTTAGGACCGGAATTACTGTTGCTTCATTCCAAATTGATGGAAATACATTTTCGGTCCAGATCCTATTGAACAAATGCAATAAGTTCAATAGGGAGTCTGGACTTAAATGTCGAAGCATTTGATAGCTAATTCCATCAGGTCCTGGGCTGGTATTATTGGCCTGCTGTAATGCTCGCTTCAATTCCAACATCCGAAATTCGCAGTTATAAGGCAAAGCTTGTCTATGGCAAAAACGAATTGGTATTTGCTCAGCTCGACTCTTAGTCCTTAAAAACGAAGGACTATAGGAGTCAGAGCTTGAGACACTAGCAAATGTTTTACCAAAGACGTTAGCAATGTCAACAGGAGAAGAGTATATAGCAGCTCCGGTTTTCAATACGGGAATACAGAATTCCGAGTAGATACCATTGGCTGCTTTAACTTTTCTCCACAACTGCTTACTAGATGTGGAAGATGTTATTGAAGAAACATAGCAAGACCAGGATTCCTTCTGACTTCGTCGACGAGCTCTGCGAGCTAACGCTTTTGCTCTCTTAAAGGCAATAAGATTCTCCGTTGTGGGGTACCTCCGGAAAAGCCCCCATAACTTCCTTTGGTTTTTGTATGTTTGTTGGCATTCATTGTTCCACCATGGTTTGCAACGCCGTTTTGGTTTAGAAGAACTTTTAGGTATTGCTGTATCAGCTGCTCCTATAATTGTTTCAGTGACTTTATTTACGGCATTATCAATATCCTCGATCGTAACCATGTTATCATCAACGACTGCCAATTGTGTAAATAACGGCCAATCTGCCCGACTGTACACGTAAGTAGGTAGGCGATGTCGCACACTACTACCTCCAGTCTGGGAGATGACGAGTGGGAAATGATCGCTGTTATGCAGATCATTTCCAACTGTTAAATTTAACAACGGCAGAAGTGACGGTGAACAAATGGCGAGATCGAGAGAATGAAATGTCCTTGTGGGTGTGTGGAAATATGTTTTCTCGTCGGTATTCATCAGACAGAGGCTATTATCAGAAATAAAACCCTCAATCTGACGACCGCGAGAATTGGTATCATCACTTCCCCACAAAGTATTATGTCCGTTAAAGTCACCGAATAACAGATATGGTGAAGGCAGCTGATCAACTAATGTGTCAAGTTCTTCTTGGCGGATGACATCATGTGGTGGCAAATACAGACTACAGACTGTAATTAAGCATGTTGTATGAATTCTGACAGCTACAGCCTGTAGGGATGTATTGATCGGATGGACAGTGCTGGGGAAGACATTAGATGTTAAAATGCAAACACCTCCAGACACTGTACCATCGTCACCACAGTCTTTTCTAAAGCATTGAAACCCACGCATAGTGATGTTATTTGTAGACTTCAGGAAGGTCTCCTGAAGTGCTATGCATGCGGGGTTATAAGCTGATATTAAAGACTTGATGTCATCTAGATGTGAGCGCAAACCATGGCAATTCCAACAAACAAAGGAAGTTATTATTTAAATTTAAAAGCTCCTCCCCCGGAGCTGGAAGGCGAGTCCTCTATCATTTCCTCGACCGATAAATTATCGTCCGAGGGATGAAGAGAGACAGCATCAGCTTCCAGGGATGACATGGCTCTACGGGTGGATAAGGAGGACTTTCGAGAGCCCTCCTTTGCAGATTTTAATTTGGAGGCTTTTACGCCTCGAGATTTAGCCAGAGAAGCTTTTCTGAATAATGTGGATGTTGATTTTGGCCTTTCGGTTGGTAATTGGGGTAATCTCATTACAGGGAGTGGTAGGGTATCCGTTTGTGTACTGGTACTTTTGGTGACTTTCTTTGCTACGGCTGCATAACTCACTCCAGACTGTGGCGTACGAGAGGCAACAATTTTCCTAGCCTCAGGATAAGAACAGTTGTTTTTGACTTTTATTGTGGTGATTTCTTTTTCGTAAGCCCATTGAGGACAACTTCGAGAATAGGAGGGATGCTCACCTTTACAGTTTACACAAACCTCCTTTGCTGTGCAGGTCGAGTTATCGTGGCCAACTACCGCGCAACGAGCGCAGGTAAGTTTGCCTCTGCAAGCATTTCTCGAGTGTCCAAAACGCTGGCATTGGAAACATCTCAAGGGATTAGGAATATATTGTCTGACGGGTAGATTCAAGTATGCAACTTTAATTTTGTCAGGAAGGTCTGGGGTCGCAAAGGTCAGAATGAGATGTTTGGTGTCAATAAAGACACCATCTCTTCTGACTCTAATACGTTCAACTCCACAGACCTTTTGACTTTTAAGATTATCAAGAATCTCCTCCGTCGACGTATTCAACAAATCCCTAGCCGAAATCACACCACGTGAAAAGTTCAAATTTCCATGAGGTAGGACTGTCACCTCTATGTTTGCCATCAGTTCCATGTTACAGATCTTGGATGCTTGAGTTGAGTTAGCAACCTCAATTAATAAGTCACCAGATCGAAGTTTTCGGATACCCTTTACTACACCTGCAAAACCCGATATTCCTTTTTCAATAAGAAAAGGGGACACTTTTTCAAATGAACCCACTTTCCTTTTGACTATAAAATATTTGCAATTCGATTCATCAATAATATGCTCCCGCGGGAGAAAAGTCATTTTTCGGTTTTCCATAGTATTTCATTAAAATTTCGGGACCTGACCGCACCACCCACCACCGAGTCCAACAAGGGGATGCAGACCAGCTGCACCAGTGCTAGTCAGATCCTATACGCTCACAGTACATCCCTGTGATGGCCTCCACCCTTAACGAGTCATCCAGCAGATGTACCGATCGCTTGATCCATAAAGCCGATTGATGTGCTGAGGACCACAACACACCTCCCGTTTACCTGAAGCAGAGGCCAAAGTAATGTGTTGGTCTCTGGGGGCCTCAATTACCAGGACCCTCCTTTCCAGGGACACGGGTCTCCACGCACGGCAAACACGTGGGTGATTTAGTCCCCAAGAGTAGCTAATAGCAACAGAGCGGCGACAGCTACTCAAGGGGAGCCCTCAACCTCATGAGAGGCAACCACAATGAGGGAGAAGAGAAGAAAAAGCAGAAGAGTAGAGGAGAGAGGAAAAGAAAGAAGAGGAAAGATCACTGGGGTACCTCGGGATTGTGACACCCGTGTTTACTTAAAGAAAGTAAACCCCCTGAGGGGTTTATAGTGTTGCTATCATCCATTCGAATTACATGTTCCATCTATTTAATATACTTAACAGTATCCTTCTAATTGTTAGAGCCCAAAGCAGGGATAGGTACAGGGAAGTATAGTGGTGCAACAACAACCGAGGTTGCTGTAAAGACAAATTTTTTCCCTACATATCCCTACACAGATTTCAAATAAAAAAAAGAAAATCCCATTTATTAATTGTGAATCATACTATATACTGTATGTCAATATATTCTCTATATATAAGTTAATAGGCTCTTTCTATATAATTATAGATATTAACACACTTTCCCTAAAAATAACAAATTAAAATAGTATAATCCATTTTGTATAAAAAATTACTGCAAATTAGTCTTGAATTTGGATAAAAATATAGTACATTGATCTAGATTTTCAAATTTTTAATATACTTTTAATACACTTAACTCTTATATTTCTAATACACTATTATTTTCTTAAATAATTTTTTAAAAAATTTTAACAAAAATCCTTGTGTCTATGTTAAAAAAAATTTAAAAAATCATTTTGTGTCTATATTAACATTTTATTTTCAGTTCATTTTAATGCTTGAGTGATAAATAAATAAAGTAAATATATGTACAGTAATGAATGAACATATAAGAACATTTAATTGAAGACAAACATTTCAGTTATATTTCAATCAAAACTTTTGATTTTTAGTGGTTACAGTATAGATAATGCACTGTCTCTCTTTATGTGACCCTTCAGATCACTCAACCGACAATCAAATTGATCTTGGCTTACTTTAGTGTCTGTAAATCGACTAACCATATCAAGAAAAAATCTTACCAGCTCTTTGGATATTTCCATTGTAATGAATTAAGAAAACTTTTGTGCCTATTGTGTGCGACATGTTCCCTTTATAAATTTCTTTATGCATCTATTTTCTTCAATGTTCTGTGTTGATGTTTCGTCAAATCCCGGTGTCCTAGTGGTATCGCTGAGCACTCCTAAGTCGCTTGTCCGATGTTCGATCCTCCATCTGAATTAGCTCTACTTAGCCTTTCATTCCTTCAGTGGAGCGATAAAATTGAGTACCAAGCATGTTTGGAAACTAAGTACTAGTGGTTTCGTATTAGGCAGGCTGACCCCTGGAAACAGGGACATATGCTTCACACCTCGGTACTCGGTGATGGGCATATACACACTGGGTACTCAGTCATGGAAATAAGGATGGACACTGTAGACCAACCTTGGCTCTTCGACATATGCAATAGTGCCACTGAGTTTAGTTTAGCTTTTTTATGTCAATGAATAAAATAAATTCGATCGCAATATCATTTATTTTTATTTACTTATTTATTATTTTTAAACACATACTAGGTAAAAATAAGTTATAATTTAACAATGACGAAATATTTATATTATTATGGAGGAAAGTTCAAATGGTTTTTTTACACATACATTGAATAGAAAAGAATGAAAGTCTCAAAAGAAATTCCCAGTGTTATCAAAAGTATCGCCATCCAGTCACATTTTAATTTTTGCTACTAAATATTATTTTGATACTATTTTGTACATGAAAATAATTTCATAAATAATAAATAGTTTAAATAATTATTGTGTATAATGAGGAAATATAATTTATTTAATATAAAGAGTTTAGTGTGAATAATATTGAAAAGTAAATATTGTTTGGAAATAAAAAGGGAAAATTAATCATTCTTATAATGTATTACAAACAAAATATCAATATATCTAATTCATTAATGAAAATTGCTGTAATGATGTGATATCATTTGATAAGTTTTAGAAATAGTTTGTTTATATTATACAATTATGTAGGTGTTCAATTTTTAATTTTGTAAATTTTCAGTAAAAATCAGTTTCTTTAAACAATACACTTATACAAACCACTAGCACTTATAACTGCGAAATAGTAAACACATTGAGCAGCATTTTTGTCATATAATTATGACGTCACAAGAAGTGATTCAAATGAAATAAATATATTTAAATGTATTTATAAATATGTCACTGGGGGATTAACCCTTTGCCACAAACCGGCCAGAAGCTGCTACTCATTTATTGTTACTCGGCGGGCCCCCTTGAACCGAGTCACACAGGCAAGTTGGATCACCCACGTCACACTGTTACAAACCCATTTATAGGGTTGGCCACATTCCTCCCTCATCTCATAAGAAAGGGCAAAGAGACACAGAAAGAAAGGAACAACCAAAATTTGAATCCGGAACCAACAACTTAGAAATCAGGAACGCTAACCACTCACTAGCTATCGCTCGGCTTGTTTAAAGTAATAAGAATAATTAAAGGATTAAAGTAATAAGAAGAATTCAATGAAGATTCAATGAAAAGAACTGTAACACACACACACACATACATATAATAGGTAAAACATGTTATGCATAATCCCCTAAACAATACTTTTAATGCATATTATGCATAGAATGTGCATCCTGCCTATAATTAATTAAATGTTATTCCTTTTAATGTATAATAAAATAAATTTTATAAAATATTCGCTTTAATTTGGGTCTATAGATCATATTTAAAACCAAATGATGCTCACAGTGATTTCATTTCAGGCGAAAGACTCTGTTTATGTAAATAGGAAAACATAATCAAATTAGAAGCCTTCAGCAAGCCCATGTAAATGGTATTTGCAGAGATCGATTGTGAGGATGCTGGCGGAGGGAAGGCAAGACGTCTTCGAACGAAATTCCGAACATCTGTAACAAATCATTGCCCATTCGTAATCATGGGGACACACCAAGAGAGAGCCTTCTCAGAAAATCAATAGAGCCATCTGTTTGGAGAATGGCAAACATTGTCCTTTCCCGCTTTTTATACATTTAACAAGCTCGCTACGTATTCCATGAGAGAGAACCTTTCTTCTCATTAAATCAACTTACGTTTTATGCATTTCATGTAAATAAATTGATAAATCGCAATAAATAAATCTATTCAACCTTCTGGTATTCGAGATTGGAAATATTTAACCAATTTAATTAATTTTTTTTTAATTTTATTTCTTTGCATTTAGATTTGTGGTTACATACATAATTCGGAACTAGTTTCTTATTTGACCTTGAGTTTTAGTTAAATTTATATATTAATGGTGGAAAATATATCGCCATTAATGTATAAGTTTACTGGTTTATGTATTGATTGTGGTGTACCCAAAATGCTATACCCTGAAGGAACCATGCAAATTATACATAATATACATCATATGTTTGTAGCGATGAGAATGCAAATAATTAGCATTGTAACTTATATACGCATCACGGGACTATCAGAGACTATTGTGCAAAGCTTGAGCGCTAAATAAAGGTAGAACAGATAGACGATTTGAAGTGCGGTAATTGTTTATCCACGCATTATATTTTCCTAAATTGTATAACTATGCTTTGTAGAAGACATTTATCATCTCACCAGTAACTTTCTGAGTTTTACCAAGTATAGATAATACAGAACTACTGTGTTATGCATCATCATACACCTGTACCCGGTATATTGATTTGGAATGGTATTGGATTTCATTTCTGACTCTTTCTAGTACACATTACTGGTACACTTAATAACTAGTAGTGCTATATTTCTGAGGAATCGAAGCTTGTTGTTCTTTCATACTTTCAGAGTTTCCTATAAGTGTCATATTCCAACAGGATAATACGCTACCATACTTGGCACTCAATGTTCAAGATTTCTTTATTAATCAGATAAAATTGCTTTCTTCTCAAGATTGTTTTCCCGATCTATCTCTAGTGGAAAGCACGTGGTCCGTATCTGTACAACAACTGACTCGGGACACACTACACATTGCTACAAAAGTTAATAATATGTGATAGCTTCATGGATTGCTATAGCCAAAGGATAAATCTAAAGGCTCTTTGGTTCAATGTCGAGGTGTGTTACAGCGGTTATAGCCAATAATGGCAGCTAAACAAGTTATTAATTTTGTCATCCTTCACACTTCACAAGTGGTTGTAGTTCCAATCATTGTATCTTTGTATGATGTGTTACTTATCAAATAAATTTTACACTGATATCTCTGGGATTTCTTTGTGTACTGCATTTTGGGTAGCAAGCAGTTTATATTCATGAATAAATAAATAATCTATTACAGGGATCGACAACCTAATAACTATGGTGCCCCAAACTAATCTATTAATAAGACTTAGGATACTTCACAGTCGGAACAATTTAAAACAATTCGTTTCTCGTAACAATGTACACAGATTTAAGGAATCGAGATAAAAAAAAATAAAGATTTAGTTATTAATTACATGTTGTTGAAGAAATTTAATCTTGTAAAGTGCTATAGAGTAACAGTGAGAATTATACAGCGTGACAAAACTTTCACGTGGTATATAAGCTAACAGCTCCTGTTCTATGTAGTTTGGAAGATGACTTGTTTAAGAAATATACGTAACATTTTCTGCAACTTTCTATTCTATGAAAGGTAGTTTTATGAGAAACTGAACAATTTAAGCAATTGTAAATAGTATTATTAAAATTAGCAGTTATTACTCTATCTCATGAGAAAAAATGATCGTTGAGCAATAAACAAATCAAACCAATATTTTGCATTTTATTCAATTTTATAGGATTTTTTGAATACTAATAACTTACAAAATATTTTAACATTTTTGTACTACATCATTTTACTTTAGATTTCATTTTCATATTATAATAGAATACAATGCATCCTAATATGTTAACCGTATGCCTCTATGTTTGAACAAAATATATTATAAAAGTATTTCATTGAATAAAAATATAGAATTTGTTTTGTACAGAAGCTTCTATTTTCAATATAAATCAACATAAAATAAACAGAAAAATATCGTATTGTTATAAAAATTTGATCAATATGTAATAAGGGAAAAAGAAAATAGTTACATAACTATTCCCATTTTATAATGTGAAAAATTTAATTAAATATATTTAGTTTTTGATATAATCTTGGCTTTTATAGGTAGAACTGAAGTATAAAAAAATGTGCACTATCATTAAACGAATATTTTTTGCCCAAGAAATTAATTATTTCCAGTTTAAATACTCTCTACCGTGAAAATTTAAAAAATATTTATTAAAATGATAATATACTACTAAATCTAAAAATGTAGTGCAGGAAGAATTTATTATTATAATGGATAATTTTTGATTTTGATTATGTATTACATTATCAACTGTCATCCAAAGAACGTTATTACATTTCAGGAAATTTTATTCTAATGGAATATTCGATTGTATCCTAAAATGAGCTTCTGTTCCAGATTTTCGAATGTCTGAAGTCTTTTTGACTCATGACGATAGAAATGAAGTGAATAAAGAACAACAGCGAATAAATGGCAAATTTTTGAAAG
The DNA here is from genome assembly GCA_026290005.1 of Latrodectus geometricus. Taxonomy (NCBI): domain Eukaryota; kingdom Metazoa; phylum Arthropoda; class Arachnida; order Araneae; family Theridiidae; genus Latrodectus; species Latrodectus geometricus. Next base: position 25,677 of record JAPDSC010080256.1, read on the forward strand.
AAATTTATTGTTACAAAATTAAATTATACTTAAATTTATTTGGATAAAATTTCGGTTTTATTTCAAAGTAAGTAGGCATTGAAATGACAGCTATAAATATTATCAGAAAATGGACAAACAGGAGCATAGAATAACGGGGGGGGGGGTATTTTTGTGAAATGTTGCATCATCTGAGATTCCTTGAATGTTTCTAGGCCATGTTCAGAAGTTTGCCAATGGAGACTATATCTGGAGACGTCATTTGTGTGTGTGTCGCGTTTTTCTTCATCCAAAACTACAAGTAAAATACAAAATAACAAAACGTTGCAAACAGGAATTGAGAGCCGATAGAGCTGTGGACGAGAGCTCTCATTGGGCCAACGTAATGACCGGGTTGTGCACTGAGACACACTCTCAAATGGAAAAAAATAACTGTCATTGGCGAGAGGTGGAGTCACACAGTTGTTGATGAATCTTTACAGATGGATAGGCGTTACTCTCTATTACAGAAAACTATCAAGTGTGTTTCTCGTTTTATTCTTCCTATATTTTCCTATAATTGTATTTACACCAATCATAAGACTCCTATGTAAGATAGGCTATGGGTTATATTATTAAGTCATAAAACCAATTCAAACAAATGTTTTATTGTAATCATGATACAAATTTCTTCTGAAATGTATTATTAAATATTTTTTAACTATAAAAACTCGTAAATGATAAAATAAATAATGTTTATTATCTTCCTTTGCAGTATCCTCATAGTACATGAAAATAAATTTTTCTCAAATGGTAACATTCTCCATTGATTAATTGTTATTTCCATGCATAAGATGTGTTAGATTTATTTTAAAAGAATTATTCCTACATATATCTACCTTAACTCTATGTTTATTTTCTATACGTCTTCCAACAAACAATACAAAACATTTCTGCATATCAAGCATTGCCATTTGATCTTTTTTAGTTGAATTTTGTCTCATTGCTCTGCAAAGTTTCGGTGGGTGAAAGAATTCAATATCCTTCAAATATCCAATATCATGCCATGAGATTCAGATACATTTTCTAAAACTTCGATGAAAATTGTCATTTTTTTGTTACAGTTCATGACATAAATCATTCTTTTAAAATGATCTCTTCACAGCCAAAAATGTAACTATGGAGATTATGGCTACGAATCTATCTTATGACAACATCAGTACTCGCGACACTGCAAAGTGTCTGATTCACCTTTCCCAAGATCTTGCAACAGTACCATAACAAGATCTTTGAGTTCATGAAGCTGTTAATTAAATGTTAAGCTGGTGCAAAATTAATAGTTCACTGGTTGCAGTACAAATTACAAAACAAATCATTAACTTTGCGCAAATATTTTCTAAAGAAAATCAATGACCTTACAAAATTTGATTTAAAATTGTAATGCCTATTGAATGCCATCGCAACAAATGAGATCCACTAAGCACTATATGGAGGTTTAAGCACTCACATTTTGGCAATCGCGATAATTTACAAGCTCAACATCATAAATATTTCATATCCTCAAAGACATTTTATTAAATTAGAATAATAAATATATGTTAATTTAGAATATAAAGGGATACACATACATTAAATTTATTTTAAAGGTTATGGAATTAAGATCTTTTGTAGAAGCATTTTGTATCATATTGATTGAATCATATCAGTATAAATTTTAATTTTATTTAAAATAAGTAAAGTATTTTTTTATCAATAAGTTTCATATGTGTGTGTGATTCAAATTGTTAAATACAAAAGTTTTCATTAGTATAATCTAATGTGAATTGTTAATTCTTAGCCTAATGACTAAGATAACTTAATAAATATATTTCCTGGAAACACTTCGATAGATTTTCATTTAAGTCATCAATAGATGATGTTATTAAAGTCTCTTTTTAAAACTGGCATTTCATACAGAAATTCTACAATCTATTACTATGGTAGTGTGTAGTGCCAAAATGTGATTTTATTTCTTTTACCACCTTAAATGAGGTCTGAAATTAGTTTTATTGATTGAATAGTCTAAAATTATCATTACGGCAATCATAAAGAGAAATTAGCTATGATAGCTTTTATTATACTAAATAACTGCCAGAGATAAATTATCTGAATATTAAAAAATTATTAATACCAGAAGATAATCTGAATAATAAAGATCTAAATACTGAATACCAAATATCATTGCAAGCAATCATTATAATCAACAGTTGAGCTCGAAATTCTCATCTAACAAATTGGGTAAATAAAAGCTTATATAATAATAAAAATAGTTTCTAAGACATGAATCATAACTTTTTCAAAGATTGAAACCCACCCATAAGAACTATTGAAAGCATATTTATACATGATATACTTATGTTGAAATAGTTAAGGAACTAAAAATCTCTGGAAGTTCTCCAGGAGCAAATGGCAACAAACTAGGATACTAGGTAAAGAATCATTCTGAACAGGATGCACTAATCTTAGCACAAATTTTACAGATTATCTAAAGACTCGGCTGCATAACAGCTTATGCGGGGACCTAGGCCTACAACGCCCATATCTGTTTTCTGGACTGAAGAACAATGTATACGATGCATGTGTCCTGGAAAGGTGCTCAGTCTAAAGCGAAGCCCTCAGTGTTTAGTTCTGAAGCATGCTTGGTACTCAGCTTTATCAACTACTGAAGGGATGAAAGTCTGAGTCGACCATAAACAGCCCGAAGATCGAACCTCAGGCAAAATGGCTTCTTTATACATCATCAAAAGAATTAAATATATTAAAAATAATTATTTTTTGGCAATTAATGCACTTAGATAAAAAACTTTTTACACTAGATTCCAAACTTGAACTTTATGGTCATTTAGTCATGGATTACATTGCATAATGTTTTAAGTCTCCTGTATTTCCGGAAACAATAGTGTCAGGGCGGATGTCACGTTTTCATTCAAGTTGTATCTCTATCATAAGAAACAGTTTACAAACAAATAAAACAGTAAAAACTCTTCTCTAATTCATTCTTCATCAAAATCTTACGTGTTTAAGAAATTAAATATTTGTACATACATCAGATGATATATTCTAAGGATTAATGGCTAAATGTGTGTTATAACACATATTTCACTGGACGTATTTTCATATAAAACATCTCTATGACAAATATTTTTATAAATTTCCCTTATATTTCAGATAAAATACCTTTGGCTTTTATTTGCCCATTCACTTCTGGCAATTTTTCTCCATACAACTTTTTCATTGAATCAATATTCTTCTTTTATAAGTTATTTTTCAATTTTGAAAGAAATTCTGATCTAAAATAAATGCATTTTCAATTTTTAGCATTTTCAGAATCTCGCATGCTAAGACTGATGGCAGAAAATAGAATTCCCCTCGTAGAAAAAATATTATTTCTTCGGAAATATAAATATATCCACTCTTTTTCATTCTTTTATATCGATCTTGTAAAATCAACAGAGAATCAAACATTTACTAATAAAAATATTTAATAATTGAGAAAACGTTTCAAATAATTGAATTATTACCTCAATTTCAAAATCGTCTACATTGATTTTTTTCCCCGTATGTATCTTACGACATAATTCTTTGTAAGTTTCGTGATGATTTTAAATACCCTTTCCTCTCTATACTATATCTTTTGATTTTTATCCATATTTCGTATATATATATATATATATATGTATGTATTAGATCGGGGAAAAAGTAATCCATTATTTTTTCGGTAGACGTCTGTAGTGATCGATATCTCGTGAGGTATCTATCAAACAATTTCAGATTTATGCTCGTTGGAAAGGTGACATTTGACACTAAAATATCCTCTTGCGGTTTTTTGTTTGATGAATTCAGTTACGAGTACAAGGTTTTAAAAATGGAAGACAACAAACAGAAAATTCGGTACATTTTCTTTTTTCTCTTGTAACGGCGAAAAAGATAGCCGGGTGAGTAAAATTGTGAAAGGTGTTTATCGTCCTATATGAGACTGTAACAACCAGTTACGTACAATTTTTTTTTTTTCGATTCCATTCGGGTATTTTTGATGTTTGAAATGCACCTCTCATGTGGATACAGCATCGTCGAAAATGTCTGTAAAATATCAAAAATGATCGAAGCTAACCGCATGTCAGCAGTCGTAACGCGCAAGACCTAAAAATCTACATGAAAGCTGTTTTAAACCTTTTTACAAAGCGAATCCAAAAGAAGTTACATAAAGTTCACGTAAAAATAATGGATTTCTTTTTCCACAACCTAATATATATATATTTGCAAATTGGTTACGAAATATGGATAAAAATCAAAGGGTATATTATAGAGAGGAAAGGGTATTTTAAATCTGATAGCCATTTTTCTGAACTATCATATTACAGTTTGATTCAAAGATAAAAGTCTTTTTTTTAAAACATCAAGGCGGCGAATATTGTTTCATTCCTTCTTCACAATTCTCCAGAGTCCATCCAATGTTTTGGGATGACGCTTATAAAGAGATTTTTAAACATCAATAATAGCATCCACATCAATAAATAGGTAAAATATCAGGGAACACATGGGTGCGATGCATTCATTTAAAGGGAATAACTTCAATTCCGAATTCATTTCTCAAAAAAAAGCAGTAGATTTTTTTGAGGTATGACTTGGAGCCTTGTCCTGATGGAACTTAACACTGTAAGAATTGTTTGGATAAAGGAATGCAATTTCTTCTTTGAAAATTGGTGTAAGAATATACATCTGATAGTAATCGGAATTAATATTGTCATTTTTCTGCTTTCCCTATAATAAGTTTTCCGTTATAAGAAAATCCATTAATAACCATCAGACCTTCTCTTTTTTCTCTATACCAACTTGTTAAGGTTTTTTCTTCTCTTTACAAGTAGTAAATTGATATTTTTTTTTATTGCAGTCAGATAAATATATCCAAGCTTCTTCAATTGTAATTATTTATTTTCATCTTTCAAACACCAAATAATTTTCACGTAACAATCTGCACAGAAGTCTTAACCGAGAAACATGTTTCGGTGTTAGGCGATGAACATTGTGCTTTCTTGCTTTGATTAACTTTAAATCGGATTTTATAATTTTGTTCCCATTCCCAACAAAGATGTTTAAAGATTTTGCAATAGTTCTTTGGATAGTAGGTATTTTCTTTAAAACGTGAAATGCGATTTTGGATTTAATAAAAAGTTTATGTACTTTTGTTGAGTATACATTCTGTTACTTTTTTTTTCAATCAAATTTAAGACATTTCTTTCTTTTCACATTAATTATGTCATTTTCTTATTTTACGTGTATATAGAAATATTGAAACTATGATTTTCACATCTTTTTTTAATAACTGAAAAATAATATTTCTCTTCAGATAACGCAAATCTATTGCCTTCAACCCATTGTTTATTTATCCGTGATATTTTAAAGCAAAGAATATTTTTAATGCTTCAGACAATAAAAATAATGACCTATAACAAATTGACGTCAAATTTTTATTTTTAAATTAATATTAAATTTCGTGGAAAAATCGTTACAAAAATGTTTGTACACCTTCTGTATAAATGCATGTATAATTTAAAATTGTTTAAACTTAAACAGAAAAGAGAATTAAAATTGACTCCATTTAATAAACAGAAGAAAATAAAAGATGAAATAAATTACCAATACATAGTCAGCTTCATTAGGAGAGGTTTTTGTTTTTCCTTTTTTATTCTGTATATTAAATTTATTTAAAATTAAATGGTGTTATTTTGTTCTATTTTTCATTTAGTTTGGCTTATTAAATTGAGTCAATTTTAGATATTCTCTCTTTAATGCTTGTTTTTATATTTCAAATGTAAAAAAAAAATAAATTTTGATTATATATATTTGATAATTTTACTTCTGCTTTTGCACTGAGTGATCCTTTACTTAATTTCATGTATTTATTACTTGTAAATCTAAATTTACACGTAATATTTCTAATTTTGCTTTATATACATGTAATTATCCAAATAATGGAAAAAATCTCAATGAAATCAATGATTTTTTTTTGTGATATAGAACAGGTACTAAATAAACCTAACTTTCAAATTGTTTATACTACATTGCTGCTTATAGTCTCAAGAATATTTGTGAATGTATTGTACATCATTGTTTGCATAATTTGTTTTCAGGCGAAGTAAAAATGTAAAACCAAATAGAGATGACAATTCAGTGAGAGCTCTTCAAGTCAGTGCATCGGTAATTACATCTGCATAGCGTTTGGAAGTGTTCATAGAACAGTATGTCAAAGCTCTTGACAGCATAGAACTATCATGGTGGAATAACATTCGATAGACAAAAATGTGGATAGAAATCCGAACTCACTGCTAGTGACAAGCGGACATTAGGAAAAATAGTGTCCACCTGTAGGAAGACCGGAATGGTAAACTACTGACCTGAATGAGCATCTACAGAGCTTAGTACAAAGTCATAATATTCGAATGGAATACCAAAAGCAAAATAATTGGGCCAAAGCTGTGATCGAGAAGATTCTTGTGAAAGATATAAATTGGAAACAGTGAGTTAAGGAAGCAAGGACCTTAAAATCTTGTCTACAGATCAATGAATGCATGCCTTGGTCCTAATGAATCCACTTTTCCATTATTCCTCACCATGGAATGGTTTTATGTGTTGCGAACCCATTCAGAAATCTACAAATCACAAAGTTTCCTTCCTATAAAGGAGCATGGGAATGGTTTCCATCAAGGTTTAGGGAATCATTTTGTGGTTTGTAGCAGATCTTTCTGTCACCTTACAAGGACATATTGCTTATGAAAATTATGTCATTCTTTTGGCTAATAAATTGCATTATACACCATAGATATTGTTTTCTTCAGGAAATTGTATCTATCAATATCATTTTACCCCGATTCAGCATCATCTCACTTTGAAACCATGATCTTGTGATTCAGTTGCATACAATCGACTGCCTGTCTAATCACCGAACTTCAAGAATCCCTACGGTTTGTCTTACAAGAAAAAGAAAGATCATATCATCCTCCTCTTTCATTTCTCCTGGATTTAGAGCTGTTTCTGCATAATAAAGAATGGCACAACATCCCATTTATCACCATACAAAACTTGTATATGTCTAGTTCGAGGAGGATTCAAGAGTTTTTGACTGCCAAAGATGATCTCACATCATACTAAATACTAAACACTTCTTCTTCATAAGGGGTACATGTCATAATACATTCGCTGTTATTATATATATATATATATATTTCTTTTTAAATATATTTTAAAACTTGCTGCATTCTTTTCAAATTGCTCACTAAAATAAAATTGCTTTCTAACATGCCCACAAAAGCTCCTCATATAAAATGAAAATGCCAGTAGTTGCCAATAACAACACACCATTATTCATCAATTTGATGCTCCATGGTAACTTTCAAGTGTGTGGTTGTTGTTGTCGTTGCACCAGCATACTTCCCCGTATCTTGCCCTGAGTTGGGCTCTAGCGGCTAAGAAGCAGCCGGGTAGGAGTCTGCGTAGTTTAGAAGCAATGATCAAACAGAAGACCCCCTAATATTTGACCTGCCACTTCCTGAGGTATCGTTTCACTTTGAGGACATTGCAACCATGATCTATTTCCCGTGCCCCAATTACTTTTAGAAAACACAACGGGTCTTTGGTTAAGTTGGATTCCAATTCACTATCTTCCGTTAATGAGAACGACGACCTAATCAACCAGGCCACCATGACCCTCTAAATGTGTGGTCACAACTTCTTTCTCTCCACTGTAGGAACTTCCTTGAAAATAAAGGAAGCAAAAATGCATGCGAAGTTCTTAACCAAAATAAATAGGCATATGAATTTTTGTAAGAGAAAACATATGTTTGTGGTTGAAGAATAACTAATTGCATTTTAAAGTTATGTCATCATAAACTTAAAATCCTTAAGTGTTATCCAAAGAGATCTGTTATATATCCAACGCACAATCACAAACAGTGATATCGGGAGAAATTAACACTGTAAATGTTTAGACCTTGCTGAAAACAGCACCTTACCATAGATTTTTTCAAGTATGCTGAAGCTATAAATAAGTATAAAATAACTTTTCAATCAACTTCCCTCTGTAACTATGGAAAAGTAACTTGAATTGGAAATCTAAACTGAGGTATATAAATGCTGTAGACAACAACACTGAATAAGGACTGCAAGATTGGTGAGGGCATCATTCTCTCGATTGGTTGGAAGGTATTGAGTTTGAAAGTCGACTTAATCGAATATCTTTCATGTACACAAAACATAGCTGGGGCATGATAAATAAGTCGTGGTCTCAATATCCTCCATGCGAACTGATACTTCTGAGGTGGTAGTTCAAGTATTCGAGGCTCTTCTCTTGGTCCCTGCTTCTATAGATGAAGAAGACTCTCTCTCAATAGAGCTTTCACGTAACTGATGGAATCTTACTCCGAATTAGGTACAGAGAAGTATACCGGAACACACACAATGATTTTAAAAATAAAACCTGAGATATTCAAACATGTATTTTTCTAAGAAATGCATATTAACAGTCATTCTTGAATCTCGAATTTGTATCAAAATGATGTTTGGTTAAATTATGTTTCCTTATTAAGTCAAAAGAAACGTTTTTGTATGGGAAAAATTTGTACAGCTATTTTTGTACTTCTTATTTTAAAAGACACACTGTTAAATCATAGTATTTCGAAATAACTAAATATATTTAATTGACGGTTTGAAATAATTAATAAAAAATTATTCAATGCTTTAAATTATTCAATATTCGTTTTATTCAGTGTTTTAAATTTTTTCTGAAAGAATAAAATTCTTGTTCCTTTCTCTTTTTAAAATTCTTACAGCTCATTCCCCGCTATATATCCAATATATCTTTTTTTCAGTGCTTAGAACTATATTTGTATGCTTAGATATGATTGTAACAAAATTAACTTTTTTTATACATTACATTTTATAATAATATTAAACTAATACAGCTCAAAAATTAAATAGCGAAATTTATTAACAAGGATTATTTATAAATTATATATTTATATTAAATTATATTTATTATAAATTTTTTATTTCATTAAATCAAGTGCATTTAAAAATATCTTTATTCTCGTATTAGACAAAAGAGACAAGTAATCAAGAGTTTCATCTCGAAATTTCTTGGTTTGTATCACACTGCTAATATGTAATATTTTATGCAAATTGGAGCCTGATGGTACATTCATTGTTCACTGTAACTGTGATCATTGTAGCTATGCTTCATTGGAAACAAATCAGATGAGAAATCGGATCAACGAAATGCAATGATACTGAGGAAATATTTCTGGGGCATACTTAAAGCATATATTGTTATTTTATCTTACTAAAAATAGTTTTGTGGTTCTATACCATGTTGTTGCATTAGCATAATTTCCGTGTACCTAGCCTGAGTTGGGCTAGTTCGCAATTTAGAAGAAGGGACCAAGCAGACCTCTCAGTAGTTAACCTGATTCTCACAGCATGAATCAGTTCTCTGTGAGGACATTGCACCCAAGACCTATTTGACATGCCACAATTGCTATTAGTGAACATGACGAATATTCGATTGAACGTAGATTCGATTACCATCTTCCGATAAAGAGAACGATACCCTAACCAACCAGACCAGTGTAACCGTAATTTTTATACCAAGTATTGTCCAACTATATAATTTATTTTAATTAAAATACCAATATTCTGTCGAAATGTCTTAGTTCTACACTATCGCTGAATGAATGCAATATCAATTATCCAGATCTCAATATCAATCAACGAAACGCGAGTGATCGCACTTGACAAAATGGCAACATTCCATATCTATCTTGCTTCCTATACAGTGGCATAAGATCCGGTTACTCATATTATAATAACTAACTTGAATTATATTTAAAGACCCACAAACGTTTATTTCTGATTAAATAATCAATCTGTGGATTTCCTTTTGTCTATCAAAAAATGAGAAACTAAGATTATTTTGTGAAAAGTAAGGACATTTTCACACATAAGCGCTAGCAATATGAATATCGATATTCCATGATTACATTCAAGTTTTAATTTAATTTATCGATTTGGTCCGATCAGCTTCCAGTACTACTGCTAAAAAATGCTTTTCTGATCCGACCAAGTATTTCACGTTTTTCTGACTGGAAAATTTTAGTCAATTTGTGAACGATATCATATTTGCTCATATCAATCAAATTTAAAAACAATTTAAGATTAACCCAAATCTACACAATTATGAATGGTTATTTTAAATATTTTTTGTGCACACATTGCAACAATTATCACAGATGTGACAGAGATTTCTGTAAATAACTAACTATTTAACAACATGCCCAAACATATGAATAAAATTCGAATGTTAAATGCCTAAAGTTTAATGTAAAGTATACAACTAAAATAAAAATAGTAAAAGTGTCTTTTAAAATTTGTATAACTCTTCTTTTAGACTAATATTTACTTCTTGGTCTTTAAAAATAATTTATTATTAATTTTCATTACATTTAAATTCCATTACTGTTTATGATTCTTCATATAATTTAAAATTATAATAATTTATTGAATTATTGATTTATATTTAAGATCCAGCATAAAACTAAATAAAAAATATATTGATCAAATAGATATTGGTATTTTAGAGCAATTCTGATTATAGAAAATAAACTTTTGTTTACTACGGAAGATACATTTTTATAATTAAATTAAAATGAGAATTCTTGCATTTTCGATGAAATAAAAATTTCCCGTTTTAGTCTTACCAGAAAAGTATATGAACATTTCGTTTTATTTCAGTTGCTTAAAACAAGCGGCTAATTTAATCGTAGTTTTAGTATTTCACACAAGATGGCGCTCTCTGTCCATAAAAAATTTCATGACGTCGTGTATGAATACGGTATTAACTTTTCTGAATCAACCAATGAATTTTAATTCTGTAATTTAAATCTAATGCGATTGTTGAGTGTCTCTAAGAAACATTCATTTGTGATTTTACTTGATTGTAGAAGTGGAGACAAAACTTTGTCCTAGGTTGAGCCCCAAATTTGATACTTTAATTTATTATTTCATGTTTTGAAAATAAAGAAATTTTCATTTCTTTATATAAAGAAATTTTTGTGATGAGAAAAAATTAATTTTCTAATGTGCTGTTTTATTCTTGCTTGGGTTACTCTGTATTTCAACACACATCAGTCTGCATTATAAAATAGAGTGGGAGATGAGTTTATGATTTGTTATAATTAAATTTTAGGAATTATATTTCCACATTCAGAGTCATCATTCCTGAAAAATTCAAATTTATATATTTAATCTTTGTTTATTAAAAAATTTAATAAATGAAATTTTTTTTTAATTTTCAAAATTGCATTTAAATACTTGAATATTTAAATATTAATAATATGTTACAAATATTTCGGAATTTGTGCGAACAAACGAAAGTTAATTCTTAAATTTAAATTCTCACCAACTTAAAATTTAAAAAATCAAGTATTTTCATCTTTAACTGGGAGAATTCAAAAGTAATTACTAAGTTATAATAATTACTAACGCACATAAGAACCCAGAAAATAAAACAATACAAAAAATAAAAATAAAAATTAATACGGAATGTTTTTATTTACTTATGATATTTCAAAAAACGTAAATTTTTTATATAAATGTCGCAAGTTTTTACTAATTATATAAATCCCAAATATTCTTAAGGCTTATCTGTTAAATTGAATAATATGAACCAGTTTTCAGAAACCGGTTCATATTATTGCAAGCTTGTACCATTCTACCATTGCAAGCTTTTATCACCCTCGAGCAGTGATTCTCAACAACTGTGCCGAGGCTCTTTGTATGCCATTTAAGTTCGAAAATGTACTGTAAATTTTAGAAACGTATATAGTAAAAGTTTTAATACTTTTTTATTACTAATAAAGTTTGTTTGAATCAGGAAAAATACATTGTAAAAAAAAAACTTGATCATAAAAGCTGTTTTTCTAGCCCCAGTAGCCATTAGAGAACTTCGGCTAAGCTGGGATTCGAACTCACCACCTTTTGGTAACAGGAACGACGCCCTAACCAATCAGGCCACCAAGGCCCTATTTTCACTTGTGCATCAGTAAACTGTGTGATAAAGTGAATTTCTTCAGACATGGACAACAGGAGTAAATGCTTAGTAACATTTCAGCTTCGTATACCATAGCTAATTTTTTAATCTGCATTTAACAATGTCTGCATAATCATCACCACTATAGAAGGCCATCGCACTGGAAACCATGTCACGTAATTTGACTTTATCTGAATATGGAACCAGATGTTTTTTACTCTCCAGTAATTCCAAAATCTAAAATTAAGGGCTTGACTCCATTTTTCATAGGAACAAAATCACCTACTACTATCTGTGACTTGTCTTTTTGAGACTGACTATTTATTCCTTTACTATGCTACCCATAGTTTAGAAGAGTGAAAACCTAATAAGAAGAGGAGTCGATCTTGTGTGACCTTCCTTGACATAATGAAAAATTTCCTTGGTTAGTTGGTGACTGATGACTAATTCCTTTATGTCCTTCGGTTGATTTGGCTTGATGAGAGTGGATTGTGCCATAGTAAGCATCGATCTTCATAGAGTGTCTCCATATTATGATGTTGTGAAGTTCATGATTCCATAGATTCACATGAGCTTTTGATACATTTCAGGATTCCATCAGTTCACATGATCCACTGACTTGATACAGTTCAGGATCCCATCGAATTCTCTTATTACTGATAACAACCATAATATCGAGTTCTACTAGTGGAAGTAAAACAAAGCTTTGCAAATGGTATAAGATTGGTCCCTTATCGAGTCACCAATGATTTTTTTCTTCATTACCCATCCCTCTTTTTAAATAATATTTGTATTTTATATCGATAAGAACACAATGCAAAAGTTATTGAGGCCATGGAGGCCTGATTGGCAGGGTGTCGTTATCTGAAGGTAATTAATTCGAATACCTACTAAACTGAAGATCCATCCTTTTAACTAAAACGCGGTTGGATCACTTTAAAGAGATCGTGTCTCAATGTCATCCAAGTGAAATAATACATCTGGGAGTGGCAAATCAAGTGGTATGGAGTCTTTTGCTTAGTCCCTGCAAAAAAATAGCAATGACTTCTATCCAAAAACTTTCACCTAATTGACAGAGCCCAACTCTAGGCAAGTTACAGAAAAGTCTACTGATACATAAAAACATATAATAACTTCAAGGATTTTAATACCTTAATATACAGTTTTTTTAACGTACTATTTATTTAGCGCACTCGAATTAACTCGACTGTACATAAGAGTTAAGACGAAACTATAAAGCAACATATAATTACTCATTTCAAAGGGATTTTTTTTATTACAGATTCAAATTTAGCTATAAGAAAATATTTCTCAATTTGTACATTTATAGATAATTCAAATAAAAGACTATCCCCAGCAAATTTTCTTCCATTGGCGAGACAGCTCAGTATGGGTCAGAACCTTTCCAAGAATTCGCTTCTATTCCCCACTCATCTTAGTAATGTTTTACCAATTCTTTATTGTCAGTATTTGAAAGTCATAATTAATGCAGTCTGTTCATCTTAGTTTGGGTCTGTCTTTTGTTCTGGTCCCAATAAGTTTATACACTGCTGGCCACCCAAATTGCATTACACCAAGAAAGTCAAAGAGATATCGCAACAAAATTTATTTTATTGATAACGTTATTGACCAAGTATCAAATGATTAAATTTATAGACTTCTGTTAAGTGTGGTTCCTACTAAATTCACAGTAGCCAGAGTAGCTGAAATTGTTGGAGATCACCTCTGCCACACGCCTCGGAAATGATTCAAAGAAACTTTGAATGCGATCTTGGGGTACAGAAGACCAAGCAGCTTCCACATGTTGCCAAAGTTGATCTGATGTGGTAGCTGAGGATATAATCTGGGTCAATCGTTGGGCAATCATGAACTACATGTTTTCTATCGGCGAAGCATCCAGAGAGCGAGCAGGCTAGGGAAGAAATTCGATCTGGCGATTGACGAAGAACCTTTTGATAATACATGCCACGAGAGGTCACACATTATTCTGTTGAAATATGGTTGTAGGCAAACCATGAAAGTAAGAAAGGACAATTTGCTCCAACACCTCGGAGATGCAGCGCTGCCTGTTTAAAGTACCAGTAATGCGTTCTAGAGGAGTGCGAGAGTGATATTCAATACGCCCTATACCAGAATACCTAGTGTAGTAATGCATAACGCAACTGTCCAACATCCTGTTTCCATGGTGTCTCCAGACTTGAATGCGACAATCGTGGTATTATGAAAGAAGCGTGACTCGTGAGTAAAGGCAATTTCATTCCATTCTGCCCTCCACATTCTTCTTTCATAGGACCATTGACGGCGAAGATGTCTGTGGTTCTGCGTCAAGGGTAGATGAAGCAATGAACGTCTAGTGGACATGACCACTCGGCTGTAAACGGCGTCGAAATGTACCAGCAAACACTGGATGATGCGTTACAGATTGAATGAGCTATGATATGCAATGGTTTGTGATGTGGCTGAGCAATTCGTCACTGCTACGCGCACAATTTGCCAGTCATCATGTTAAGGGGTGCCTTAAAATGTATGCGATCGAACACGTCAGTCCGTCGTATCTTTCTGAATCTAATGATCACATATCCGCATTACAGTTGTTTGGTTTCTTCCAACGCAACAACCGATTTCCTTGAAAGATAATCTACGATCTCGGTAGGCCATTATCCTTCCTCTGTCGAACTCGGATACTTGATCAAAAAATGATCATTGTTTTCTACGAGGCGATCATTAAAAAACGATCATTATGATCGTTTTTATAAAAACACCATAAGGAAAACACAATTACCAAACTTGAAATTGTCAAAATCTTCAAGCGCTTTGAAGTGACGCTAAAGGCACGCGTGATGTGTGACTGTACTGAAATTCTCATCATTTGCATATCTCATCTCCGTTAATGTATGTTGTAAAATTCATGTTATTTGCATGCTTCCTTCAGGGTATTGCATTTACGATGGCCATCAGTGTAATTGAACATTCTATAAGTCAAAGTGGAGAGCTCCAATCTACTGAGATGAGCAGCAAATTCCATTCATTCGTTGGATTTTTACAATGTCAATTTCTTTATCTATATTATATGATTCATTGTTGTATCTATGTATCCACAGACCATCGATATTAAGTCCATCAAAATTTTTCTTGACTACTTTTCTTTGGAAAATACTTAGCTGATTTGTTTGGAATTTGGCAAGTGTCCAGATCCTTCGCAAATAGAAAATTTTACAAATTGAAAATCTCATGGAACTTTCTCTCGTACTTTAGGTTGAATAACCATAGTATATTTTGGTTTTTCAACCAAAATAGGCCATGATTATCAAGTTTTTTAGTCATAATACGCGGTAAATCTCTGTATTATTATCAAGAAAATTAATTCTTACTTTAATTTCATTAGATATTCATTTCTATAAGATCTTCAAGACATTTGTTTTCTTTTATGTTCAGAAAGATGATTTGGAAGAGGGGTTTATATTTTTTTTTTACCAATTGTTTATTTGCTTTTTGGAGTGTCCCAGTTCTTATAACATACTTGTTTTTTCAAGAAGTCATTGCCATTTAAGAGGCCGATTAATATTTTTATCATTCATTAGTAATTTCCTTAAAAAAAAAAACTACCGTAAATATGTATTTGATCTGTGTATTATTTATATAAAGGCCTTTCAAAAATTCTTTTTATATACTTAAGGTAAAATATATTTATAAAATTTTGAATGCGTACAAAGAAGTCTTTCCAAAAATTAATGCATTTGTCGACAAAATTTTTTCAATGATTATAGGATTCAACCCATTCTTTTCTATAAATCGATTGTCTTGCGGCTTCTTTTTTAGATTAAAAAATAAAAATAAACCAAGTGAATAGATTATATGTTCTGGAACTTTGTGATGTGTCTTTGTTTAAATGTTAGAACACATTTTCTCCATTAATGATGAGCTTTCGTTCAAGAAACAGCTGACAATCTTGCTGAAACATCCTTTAAACATTCACTTTTTGAAGAGTTTCTGGAAAACATTTAGTACACCACACCAGTTAGGTTTTACTGTTTTCTATCCTACCAGCTTGATGGTTTTAGCCAGTCCCCTATTTTTAAAGAAAAAGTTATACTTTTCATTTTTCATCGGATGTTGCTTTTTCAACATTGTGACAACACAACACTTCAAAGATTCACACTTTACTTTTCTATCATATAATATATACATTTAATAACTAATTCAGATTTTAGAAATAATGAGATGATCACCATTTTTAAGTAATTTAAGGGTTTTTATACTGATTCTGCTTTTAGTACTCAGTTAAATTATAGGTAATTCAGTTCTTCACGAATAATATTATGCATGAAGGTGAATTCAATGTAAAATTCTTTCTGCATTACATCGCAAATACAACGATTGCCATTGATTAGTAGTTTTCCATATAGTGTTTCTGGGATTATAACTGGCTATGGAGACCTATTGTGTTTTCAAAAAAGAGAATTTCGGTAATCCATCTGAATGGAGAACTAAAAAAAAAAGAACTTTAAAGACAAATACATATTATATACTTAGAATGCATTCTGTTGATTTATCTCCTCTTTAAAGTCATTAAAATTTAGAGAATTGCATAATATTCCTTTGTGCTTTATTTTTCCTCCTATCTAAAATATACTCATGGATTTTTGAAAGTGTACAAAGAAGTCTTTCCCAGAAGCAATGCATTTCTCGACGCAAATTTTTCAAAAGCTTAGTATTTTAACCCATTCCTTTCTAAAAATCGATGAAATATAGAATACTTGTAATTAACTAATAAAAAGAGTTGCCAGTTAGAATAAAAGATTAGCAAAGTAAAGCATCATTTCCCGTGGACAAAGATTGGGAAGGTGACCACATTCTCCCTCACCGGATTAACTAAATTTTCCATGAGTTAGGGAATATAAACATCCAACATCCACGCGACACCAGTGAATGTCCAAAGTCCTTCCACTGGTGTCTTGTGGATGTGGAAAGGAATGCGCCTGCTCGGGTGTGACCTCGTCACTTCATCGTATTTTAAAATTGTGAGACGCGTGGTGTGACAGGTGAGTATTTCACAATTCTGTTAAACTTAAGGTACAATCCGAGACTCACCTGGACTGTTATGTATGCAAAATAGCTTACACAATTTTTAATCTAACCATTACTGTTTTTTACCATTTCTCAGAGGTCTGCACGTCTTTTATAACCCTCGTGTTTAATTCAGTTGAGTTAGTGAATTCTTCTATCAAACATAAACATTATTCTCTTTACAATTCTTTCATAAGTGCAAGCATTGATAAGGTTGCTCATAAAAATTTATTTTGAAGGCAATCCTATCCAATGTTTCTCTAGTATGTTGTGACATTTACATAAAACAGAAAACAATTTAAACGAATAAGAAAAGCTTTGAAAGAGAAAATTACGTACAAAGTTGACGTTGTGACATATTGGACTTCAGATTGGACATTTTATTTTCTCGTTATATTAAAGTTTTTTTACATACCTGAGATAAACAATATTAAGTGTACAAAAACCCAATAAACAACTTTCCGAATTTTGCAACAAAATGTAATTTTCAACGTTTTTATAAATATAAAGTACGAATCACAACATAAAATCCCTTTATAAACATTTTATCATATATTTCCATACATATCTGTAAATATTATTTCCCAAATCATGTTTTAATGTTTTTAGCCATACAATATTTCAATGCTTTCGAAATTACCTAAAAATCATTTGTCGCAAAATTTTTGCATATAAGGTTATCAACGAGCATCATAATTCTACATTGATTTTATATTTAGGTGTACAAGAAGAAATTCTTAGAAAAGTATTTTTTTCTTCAGATTGTCTTTCAGAATAAATTGTACGATGATTCGTAAATAGAAATAATTTTTATATAATCCTAAAAAACTTTATTTACATTTATGTAACATAAATATTAACATTGTGGGGAAAAAAATATCATAAAATTCAGTGACACTGTTTTTGGTTGCATTTTATTATATATATATTTCATAAATTATTGTGTTCTGAAATTCGGATACTAATAGCTCGCACAACATGAAATTGTTAGGAATTTGTTAATTCTAAAAAACTTTCGTGCTTTACTTAAAACTTGGTTCCTGCAATTTAAGTGAAAAACATTTTTTTAATTTCGAAAGTACCACTAAACTGCATTTTAATTTCAAACTTATTTACCTTTTAGTCTTGCGTGTGAGAGTATCATAAGTTTTGAAAACTTTTAACAGCGAGAGATTACACTTTGTACTTTATATAACTCATTAATTCAAATTAACTTTAGCTAATTTTCTTTTCTTTAACTTTAATGGATTTTTTTTTTAAGGATATTCTCAGAAAACATGAATTGTTTGAGTCTTCAATAATTTTTATTTGATTCAATGTTGGTTGAAAAATATAGCTTAATATTTTCAGTTTGAAATTCAATGTTTAATTTTAAAATTAAAGTGTTTGCTGTGTGCTATTGCTTTTCCCTATTTTTCAAAAATTATGTAATTCGGAGAATTGTAAGGAATTGGCAGCTGGATATGCATTTAGAACTCTCACTTTCATTTCAGTCTATTGTGAGTTCAATTCTCAACTCGGTTACGATTTTTTTTTTTTTTTTTGCAATATTTTGGATAACATTTAAAGAGAGATTTTTGACGAATCCTAAACTTCTTGCAAATTTTCCTTTTTAAAAAAAAAAAAAAAAATTTAATCTGGAAGAATTTCTGAACGATAAATTTATGGAAAGAGACGAACTGACATAAAAAAAATCTAACATAAAAATCCTTTTTAAAAGTGCCTGCTCAGATACAACAAATATTTAAATGTGGGAACTGGTTTTATATAAGGAAGTTGAAATACATTTTTTGTCTTTATTATCGAAATAAACCTTATTCAATAACAAGTATGGGTAAAAGTTTAAAAGCGGTTACCCTTTGATTTTTTTTATTTATGCTATGTTGAGAGTAATAAAATGGTCGCTGCTGCTATACAAAAACTAAACTAAAATGAAGGTGTTTCTGAAAACTTTTATTATGAAATATAAGGGATTTGAGTTAATCATACCTTTTGATAAGTTAATTTTTTTTATAGGATAAGACTTTTGTGTATAATTTATCAATGTTGAAAATACCAAGGCTAACAGAAATTAAATTTTATCGCCAAACCAAAAAGGAATAACCGTTTCTACACCGGACCCACTAGTATGTAACAAATTTATTTGTTCCAACTACTTTTCAAAGATTATAACAATATGAAAAATTATATTCATTAATTTAATTTTAAGTATAAGCTTTACAGTACAATTTTCATCTTTTGTCTACTTAAAGTACCAAATTCTTACACGAATGACCATTAAAATAAGTCTACAAATGGCTCACAGCTGTCAAAAAAAGTAGAATATAGAAAGAGGTAAAATAGATTAAATATATTAAAATAAGGAGGAATAAAATATTAATATGTCAAAATTATAACCACGGTCTGTTTGTGTATAACAACGCTAAGAGGATCAGTTATTTAACCAGATAGTTCGAATATTTAAGTTTGCAACATATTTAAACATTGGCAAAAATTATTAATATCTGTCTAATAAATGACATCTATCTAATGTTTCCATTCTATGCACTTCGCCTTTATTCGCGAAGTCGCAAAAACAGTTAACGGATTATCAACTAATATATGCCTAAAAACTTTATGGACGACGGCATCCTCGCGTGCAAAGGAATCTTCTTGGGAGAGTATGTAACACTTAACATCTTTGCTAATGATAGCTTGTTTATGCTGTGCTGCAGAGAAAATTCTCTGCCCTATGTAGACTTTCCCCTAAGAGTTATTGAAGTTCATTTCATTTTTGTGGACACATTCATCAACAGTGATTTTCTTTTGTAAAAGAATAGCTGAAGGAAGGTTATAAGCCATCTTCTGATTAGCGAAACGACGAAGTACAAGGCAGAAAAGTTTTGAAAAAAGTTTTAGCACACTGACATACCCTTCTCAGAACCTTTATAATAATTATATCTTTTGAAAGAGGGTGTTAGTGATCAATAAGCCTCCTCAAGTTCTAAAAATCTCATCTAAATTAATTTAGCGATGATGAGAGCCGCAGAGTAGGTAACTGTTCGAGATTGTCTTCAGGTTAATTTTGAGAACTGTCCTCCAAAAGTTTCGCTAGACTGACTTAGATATTATTCATATTGTAACAGACCTTCTGCTTTTAGACCTATGAAAAGTAAATACCATATTTAAGAAAAATATTTTTAAATTTATGATCTTTGTCTTTTCCAGTTTACCAATCATTGTTTCTATAAATTATTTTCAAAATTAAGAGAGTAGTTGTGTAAGATACCTTTATGATAGATTGTTTTCAGTAACGCGCATTTAGATTATATAAAATGAAGATCAATATGTTCAAATTAAGTATATATATATATATATATATATATATATATATATAAATATATGTTTTGTAAAAATAACTAATAATTTCTTTATTAAGAATTATTCCTCCAAACTAACATTCTTCAATCATATAAAATAAAGCAAGAGACGAAATCGTCTTATAGCCGCAGTAGCGAGGTGTGCAAAGGCATTGTTGCATTATGAAGAAAGCGAGCTCACCTTATTAACTCTAACGGTGATGATGTTGGAGGACCTTCACATGTTTACAATTCGAAGCACTGAATGTTCCTTTGCTAATAACATGTGGATAACAGAGCCAGCTCAGGTATCGACTTTGGTGAGGCAGAAACATGCAGCCGGAAAACTTGATCCCTCCTATTTTATATTAGTGATATAACGCAAAATTGTCTTGAAATTATTTTTTAACAAGAACTAATATATGTAAGTTTGATAATCCACGGTGACCTAAATGAGAAAAACTTCGCTCTTGTTACTGGAATGTAATAAGTTCTATATCCATCTAGCTGAAAATCCGGTCGTGTTCAATAATGGTGTAATATAAATCGTATGTCCTCCACATGAAATGATTCTTCTTAAATTGTAGGCCGAATAATGAGGTCTTCTGCTTGGTTCTTGTTTCTAAATTATAGATCTCAATTCCATTAAAAAGTCGTTACTCTATAAATAGAGTAGATTGGTATCAAACTTTATACAGTACGCAACCGAAACTAAAAGAACTTGGTTACACTGAATTATAAGGTTTGGTTTTGTTGTCGCTTAAAAGTTATATTCTTCAAACCACGTTTTAAAGTAGATACCGAAACACTACAAACATCCATTACTAAAGTGGTATTTGAAACCACGAACTGTTTACCCAAAAGCCAGATAGCTTACCGTATGACTGTTAACTCACTTGTTTATCGCTAAATGGTCATTTATTGTACGTAAGGACTAATGAGGAGAAGAGATATACAGTTTAAAGTGAATTCAGAACCACTACAAATATCCAAGCCTAAGTTGGAATTCGAGTTGTTGAACCGAAGACAAAAAAGAACGCTAACCATTCGGTTATCAGATTACTGGATTCAATCGCATTCCGTGTAAAATACTACAATAAAGAATTGCTTAGTAATAACCCAACCAATAAGAAACAAATTAATGAGTAAGTAAAAGCATTGATTAAGAATAGCCCCCAAAAAGTTTAATAGAGTATTTTTTGCTTAGCTGAAATTAATCTTAAGACTTAAACTCACTCTAAGGAATGTAAGTTTTTTGTTGTTTTACACACCGGAACATGTGATGTAAGGATATTGTTGTTGCACCAGCCTGCTTCCCTGCATCCCGGAGTTGGGCTCTACCAGTTAAACAGAGACAGCCGCGTGAGAATCTTCATAATTTAGAAGCAGGGATCAAACAGAAAATTCCCTAATACTTTGCCTGGACCCAAGTGGTATCATTTCACATGGAGGTCATAGCGATCATGCCCCAGTCGCCATTAACGAACACGACGGATCTTTGTCTGGGTCAGACTCACTACCTTCGGATAACAAGAATGGAAGTCCTAATCAACTAGGCCACCGCAACCGATAATATAAGAGATGCTTTTGAAATGAAATAGAGAATAAAAACACAAGACATTGTTTTAACGAGCAACATAATTTATATTTCGTTTATTATTCAATACATTATGTGCAGTTTGCAAAAGTTCATACAACAAAACTCTTGTTATTGATTGTACACTACGAGAGATCATAGCAGGAGTTAATTGCAGATATGTCAATTTAGAAGACATTTTTCTTAATTAATTTAACAGTTTTAAAAAAGAATTTAAATGCTGATTCTGCTTGTTCAAAACCAGTTAATTCAGTAGACTGGTATCACAGATGAAATAGCAGTCAGCATAGAAACAAAATACTTAAGTACATTAGAGTATTTTTTTTTTTAATGAATACAGGAAAAAAAGATAAACATTGAACTTATATTTACATATTGCTAAGAAGTAATAAAAACTGTATAGTTAAATTACATACATATACAAATGAAATATGTGGAACTAAATTCATACATATGCAAAAATAAACAAATACTGTTTATATTTTTACTTTGTTAACACTAGGAATTTAATACAAAAGTATATTTCTTCTTTTTTTTTTTTTTTAACAATTCATAGTGTTTACTAAGAGTTTATTCCATTACATTATGATTGCTACACTTAAATAAACAAAAAGTAAAATGAAAAGTTAGTTAAAAATTTTAACGATTAATCGACGAGTGGTGTGGCAGATTCTAAATTTAAATTAATTTGATAAATAAGCTCCAATAACTTTAAAATTTAATTATAATTTAGTACATGGAACTACATTTTAAAAACTTACACTAACAAAATCGAATAAAATTTAAAGAATTTTCATTTTTATAAATAATTCAAGCAATGAAGGCATTGCACATCGTTTATTATATACTAAAATTCTTAAAATAATTCTTAATTTACGATAAATTAAACATTTTTTTCCTTAAAATACGTCATTAAATAAAATTTTAATAATGCTTGTTTAAATATTCCCTTGAGCAAAGTCAAAACTAAAATTTCATCTGTTTTAGAGCATTCAATTTTATAATTGTTTCTATAACAACATCTCTCAATATTTGCTACTTTCAGCAAGAAAAAAAAAAAAAAGATTTGTACAATATTGATGGAAAAATTACATTATTTGACAAACATATTTGGAACTTTGCTAGAAGTTGAACACTAGAAGTACACTGGCAAATGAAAAAATAAAAAAAATTAACAAATTGATAGACGAATGGACGTGATTAACAGCAATCTTTGGGCCTTTTTAAGAAATATTATATATAAAAAAACATCTTTGTAGCATCACACACACACACAGCTCATAATCTTACATAAACTGCACACCAGGTGGCGTTCCGCATGGTGGCGCTTCTGAAGCGAGTTTCCGACCAACCTATGCAGTTTCTCAGTTTCGAAAGTGAAAATTTTATGGAACAAACGTGAAAAAAAGTACGTTTCGCAACGGTTGCCCGAGCACCACTCCACAACGGCACACGAGTCACATGTTAAGGTCTTATATATACACACACACATATATATATATATATATAAAAGTGCACATTGCAGTGGGGTCCGAGACATTCACACACACAGCGGGCGAACCGTTGCATTGATGCGGAATTTCAATTGCTGATGAATCATCACAATGACATCTTCTAAGAAAGAATATACATTTAAAATCCACTTTTGCGCGCACTAGCAAATGTGTTGGATGAGAGAAAGAGTAATCTGTACACTCCCCATTTTCTCTTCAGTTTTGCCTCCTTTGTTGCAGTAGGTGACGAAGTGCAGCAAGAAAAGGTATTTGATTTCACTGTCATTCAATGAGTTATGATTCTTGAGGTCTGAGATACTTATTTGAAAAACGTATAGAAGTGAAGTACAAAGTCCTTCCTGATTGGCTAGTTTTGAGCCTGGGCCTGTACATCAATTGGCTAAAGTCACCTGGCTCCACTAGGGATGAAGCTCTGAAGACTGAAAAAGAAAACAAACCCTCAAAAACAAGAATAAAATTATAAAACATGGAAAAATATTTAACATAAAATTTTTTTAATACTTCCAAGCCCTTCACAATGATAAATTAAAAATCCTCAATTTAATTTACAAAGATTGAAATTAGAATCAATCACTAAAAATCTCGATTGAAATTTTATTCTCAAAATTTGCTTTACTTCAAGAAATTAAGCTAACGAAATATCTATGAGATCGTTATGCATTCAAAGTTTTGGAATAAAATCCTTCCATAATAATTTTTTAAGTACTTGTAGCTATTTACGAGTTAAACTAACTCCCTTGCATTAACATTCGCAAATAGTTTACGCAATCAGCTTGATCAATATCTATTCATTTAAACTTATAACTGCAGTCTCAGACAAATTTCTTTCATATGAAGAGAATTAAGAATTAAATTCGTTATAAATTTCAAATCCATTTTTAATACTTGATTCTCGGTGGATAAAACTTACACCCAGAAAGTAAAGAGGAATTAAAATTCCAACACAGAAATTCTTAGAATTTAATAGCGTGTAATTTTTTGTTGAAATTAATCCCAATAAAATCTAAATTAGGAAAGATGACTTAAATAAAAAAGACCAATTTGAAATTTGTTCAAATTTTTCTAAATTCATACTTATTTAAACTTGAGAGAAATGAATTATATTTCAAATTATCCAACAAAACAATTTTAAAATAAATAGAAATAGATGTAAAACATATTTAGCTATAATTTTTCTTTTATTCCCCCCCCACACACACACCAAATGCTTCATAAATAAACAGAGAATATAAGGAAAGCACACATATAAATACCTACCTTTACACACAACTATTTCTTTTTTAATAAATTTAAGAGCGAATTTCTAATACTTCACAAGAAACATATTTTAACTTTTAATTAATTTGAACATACGTAGAAATTACAAATGGATTTAGTAAAACTAAATGCATTTCCTTGTTTTAATGTATTTGAACACTTGTTGCACACAAGTGTTAAAATTAAAATGTTTCTATTTAAGAACAATATCTGTTTGAAACGCTGAACTCACCGCAGAAATGGAAAATGTTTATCTCTTTTGCTAGATATAATGTGGAGTACACTAAAAATGTAGATTCATTATAATCTTAAGGGGGGAAAAATTCAAATTTCAAGAGAATCCATTGAAAAATTTTACTCATTTGACGATATTGTTCATGTTCGAAGATTTGAGATAAGACTTATCTCCAACTGCAATATAAAATTATAACAACAGTTGGGTAGGCAGTTGATTCGGTTATAAAGATCCTTTGCATACAAAATTCCACAATCGATTCTTCCATTTCAAATCGATATCTTCCATGAGAAAAAGATAGGTTTGCGCGATTCATCGTTCAGCGATAATTTTCTGAACACGACGGCTAATTAGACCGAGATTTAAAACTTTAACTGGATACCGAAGGCAACCACTCTTGTGCTAAGGAGAGTTTGCAGATATAGATATTTTACTTGTAGAATTAATATTTCTTTCATAGTACTATCTCAGCAAAATCCTAATAAGTTTAATGTATTTTCCAACTGCAATCCCTGGCGCGCATATCGTAGTGCAATGTGCATAGAGAATAGATAAAAGGACACTTGATACCTCTTCTATATACGCACCTGATGCAAGCCTGCGGGATCGTACATGGAGGCTGATGACTGCGGGGGCAGGCCGTCGGGATATCCCGCCGTTTGAGAGATCACGTGCCTCAGAGCATTCGCCTGCAAAAGACACAACGTTAATACAGCAAAAGTGGTTACACCTCAACACACATTTCAATACATGACACATCAAAGCAGCGACAAATAACTCAAATTCTAAATAAGATGAATTAATCTTGTCAAATATCATTGTAAGCAGCATTTCAGGTAAGATGATATAAGGGATGGATTTAATGATTTATATGTAAAATATCCCTGCCATACGGTCACATCCATATAATAAAATCTTAATATTCATAATGGGAAACAAATATTTCTTATACATAATGATCAACATTAGCGTCATGATGTATGAGGTGCCTGAATGGATTTTGTCTATGTAACTGAAACGGTATTTAATTATTTTAATAAGTACTTAAACCTTTTTTGCAATATCTAAAAAATAAATAAAAAGAAAATTTAATCAAATTTAACAGACATTTTTCTCAACTTTGGTAAATATATACAAACCATATAAAATGTTTTTAATATTGTAAGAAAAAAAATAGAGTGTGATCGAAGAAAATGGATTGTAATATGGAATCCTGTTTGGCACAATATTACTATGAGGCTTACGATTCTAGTTTTTATAAAAAGCGATATTGCGAGTAAGGCTGACATTGTGCCATAAACAGTGTTTTCACCCTGTTTTGCATCTTGTTATGAAATGCTGAATTGAAAAACAGCAAAAATACGAGTTTAAAATCAATTAGTTATGGATCAAAATTTAAATTAATTTAAACTAGTTACTTAGCATTTTTAGATTAAAGTATTTTCGTAAATGTATATATCGTATTCAAAAGGCATCATTTTAAAGCTGTATAATGAAAAGAGAAAGAATTTTGATAATCTGTTCAAATATCCTAATTACAATTGTCCCTTACACCCATAAAATCACTAGAAAAATCACTAATGCTCAAAATTAAATTACAGCGACCCAATGCTGCATTGTTTTCCGTTAAGCTTTAAATAAATCATCCAATTCGCAACCTTCCACCCTGAGGATTGTTAGAAACATCAACAACATCCCAGATAGGATATGGCGACTACCATTCAGCAATATTATTTTTAGTTTAATTTGAAACCATCCAATTAGCATTCGAAAAGACTGATTGTGCGCACACCCAATCATAAAGCAATTACCACATGTGTGTATAAAGAGATTTGAATAAGCTAAAACTACGGTCTATAACGAGAAAAGGATGAGGACGACAGAAATTAAAAAGGTTCCACTTTGAAGCAAATTTACTTTAAAAAAAATTAAAGGAAGAGTGAACAAAAGCGATCTTTTTAGGTTAACATTAACCGAAGAAAACAAAAATAAAAACAATTAAAAATAAACCATCGTGTACACGAAAGAGAAAAGATTTTCTGGAAAGACGGGACGAAAAAAAAAGGAGACGGAAGGGAAAAAAATGACTCCTTTAAGTTTCTCAAAGAAAAAGCTAAAGTGCAAGGTAATGACGAAAAAAAAAAAGGTAGGATATATTATATATAAAAGGAAATAATGAAAAAAAGAGAGAAATTGTCGAGAAAAAAGAGGGAGAGCCTTGGATATACTTAAGAAAAACTTCATTGCGGGATAAGTGCGATCCATTAAGTAGATTAACGAGGTTGGGTAAATAACAATAATGAGAAAAAAAACTCACTCACTTGAAACTTAAAAAAAAGAAAAAAAAGCGATGTCACTAAGGGATAAGTGAAAAACCAACACTTTGGTTTAAGAAAAAGGGAGGGGGTGTAAGTTTACAAGGGGTAAGAAAAAGCTGTTTTCAGGAGAGGGTGGAAACTTTTAAACTTTTCATTCTTCTTTTTGTTTCGCAGGAAGATCTTAATGCTTGTTCAGTCATCGACGCTCGTGTTTTTGTCGCTTCCCGGTTGACAAATTGTCTCAATACAATTATAATAATGCGGATGCGTGAGATTTTCTTCTCCCATTAATATGCGGCTCCATTAAACTCGGCCCCTTGAGCTTGTTCCTAAGAAGAATCGCGTTTAATGGGAGTCATGGAAAATGATGCGCAACACGTTTCCGCTGCTGATTTTCCCCATTTTATGGATCACCCAGCAGTCTGTCAAAGGAAGTCTCAAAAACAGAATTCTACCGTCATTAATCCTGCTTGCAAGATTACATGCGATATAAAAATTTGGGAGCCAAAAGTATGAGTTGCTTAGAACAACCACCGAAGTATTTGCATAAAAGGCATACAGTGAAATTATCGTAATTTATTTCAATAATTTCGATGAATTTCTTTACTTTACAGGACACAGCACAGTTCCACAGGTCGAAGAATCCTTTCATATGATGGTTTGGAATATTTACAAAAATACCAGGCTAAGTGCAATTACTTTAAAATCTGGCTATCCAAATTGCTGAGCCATAAAGGGGGTACACGACAACAAATTTTCATAGGAAATACGCCCAATCATTTGCATGTCTGAACATGTATCAACACACAGTAAACATACGATTCTTCAGATCACAATGCCTTATACTGCAATCATTCTACACTGCAAATAAAATAGAAGAATACAGAGCCAGTTTTTCATTCAGAACTAGCATGTGAATAGTGGCTGTGTTATTATGTCAGTTAAGAGAATTTCTCTCACCATGGTTTGGAATTTCATCTTGATAACATCAGGGGAATTAAGTAATTTATTACTTGATACGGATGCTCGTATTGAAAAGGATGGAATCAAGAACATTTGGATTAAATTATTGTCTTTGTAATGCTTGCTTCATGCTTTGATTTATTTGAGGTTTTAGAGTCACTTTTATCACAAGAGCACTAATTCAGTTGGAGAAAATCATACATTCTTGAACAGAAGTTCAAAACGGAAAAACAATTCAGTTTATAGGTATCCCGTATCTGAACTGCATTTGATATAAACTCTAGAAAGGAAGTCCAGAACAATAACAATTTAATTGATAAGTCTCCTATATCATCCAAGAGAGGCATATTGAACAGCAAGGTACAATTCCAAGATAATTATCTGCGTCTCAAGCCACTAATATCCGAGAAGACAGCCATTTTCCTCTTTGTCTTTGCAATATCAAGTAGCATTGGCACCTATTTCAAAATCATTTACCACATGTGAAGAACAAAGGTTCGCATAGGCAGATAAACGTTATGAAGAGTACGGTTTCTCTGAGACAGAAAGATAGATAAACGAAACAACAACAGTACAATAAAAGATGGTACTCGAAAAGAGAAAACGTTTTTTTTTTTTTTTTTAAATTGAGTTCTGCTTTTATCAGGCATATCATAATTACAATCAAAGGGCTTAGGCAAACAAATTAAAAGTATAATAATTTACATTATCAGATGTGTTAATGGTGAACCAAGGGATGGTTTGGCAATGTTCCAATCAATTGGGTACAAAAGTGAGCTAAATACATGTAAACAAATTATCTCCTTGATTTAAATGAAAAATGATAAATTTGGGAATCAAATTTAGTTAATGATTCTTAGTAGTTGGTTTGATTTGTTAGTCATATTTTGTATACATACGAGTTAATAAGAGAAGTTTATGGTTTCCATAAATCCCAAACCAGTACACAATCACATCTAAGGTGAGAATCAAATCCACGAGCTGCTGAAGGGAAAACAGAATCCGTTCACACAACTCCGATCTTGATAATATTCTTCAGTTTGTATCACTAAATTCATATAATGTCGTATCCACAATAGATTTGATTTGGTTGTCACTTTGCGGTCACTTTTTGCGCATAATAGTTAACATGAGGAAGGAAAAAAGACCGAAAGCGCTATAATGTCAGTTCTAAAAAAATAAATATCCATTCACATAATTTTTAAACTTAAGTGTAATTACGCAAAATTTCACATACGTCTTAATAAATCATTATCAAATTTTGAATTAATTATGATGATGGAGTATTATAGTCTCTATATTCATTTGGCAATATTCTTCCAATATAAGTAAATAGGCTTCTAAAATCTGCCAATTTCTTTCACTGTGCATGCCTATCTCTCTACCAGAGACTGTTAGGTATCTTATCTTAAAAACAGCGATGTAGTAGCCGTGGAAAGAGCACAGAAATGATTGACGAAATAATTAAATTGAAAGGAAAAGAAAGCGGCACGAGACAGACATTAGGCAATCGAAGACCGACAAGGCCTATAGGCGACCTAATTTGTGAGTGGTAACTCCCGTTGATTCCTGGAAAAAAAAAAGGAAAACAACCGGCGTCGCAAATTCGTTAACTGCCTTGTCAGGCTGCGAAATCCAGTTAGAGTGAGAACTACTGAGACCAAATTCAATTGGAAGGACTTAAAACATTTCTTTTCTTATAGATATAGACTTTTTTGCTTTGTATACCCCACCCCCTCTTACATCCTCGACCAAACCCTCTTTCTTTTTCCACCAGTACCTTTTTTATATTTTACTTGGTTTACTGCATCCCAATTTTTTTCCCAATACTTTTTATCAGTGTTTTTTCCCTTCTCTTTCCACCTACTGTACTTTTGTTTCTTTCCCATTCTTTCATTTTGAAGGGGTGGGGGAAGCGGTGACATGCCCAATGAGTAATTAAAGCGAGCTCCGCGAGGGAGGGCGGAGAAGAGGGAGGAGGGCAGCCTTCCACAGAATTTGAGCAGAAGAAGTTGTATTTGATAGCTACTCAATTTCTATCGACTTCTCGGCTGCCTGATCCAAACAATATCCGCTTCCCAGAAGAAAAAGAAAATTAGTTTACTTTCCTTCAGCCCAGTTAAATAAAATAAAACGAAAAAGAAAAAAAAATAGTTTTCTGGCTTCAAAATATTTCCCATTACGTATTATCCTCGAAATCCCGATATTTTCGTAAATTCATGTTTAATATAAGCACTTTTAACATATCAGAAACAAATCAACAATTCCGAAGTTGGAATGAATAGTGAAATTTCGTTGTAAAAAAGAAGTTAATAAATTTTTTAAAAATTGCTGCCGATATATGGAAGATATTTCGTATCTCTACTATATCTAGTAGAAGATAGACTAACAGCCAAAGACTGTAAGGTATGCACCACATCTTTTGAATAGTTATCAAATACAGCTTCAGCTGAAATTTCAATAACAGTCGGCTTGATTTGGTTGTCACAGTTTCGGCTTGCTAGTTGCTCAACGATCATTTTTTTCCACACGAGATCTAATAAGAACAAGTCTTACAATTCAAAGGGGATTCAAGCCCACGAATTATTGAAAATTCGGCTGCAAATTACGGGGAGATAATCATAGAAATCTCCCAAGCACCCACACGATAGATGGGCACCCAAAAGGCAAATGTGCAATATCCATCCTTGGTGATTCAATAATGCTGGGATCGAAACTAAGGACATTTTACTCTTAAAAGGAAGGTTCTACTTCAAAGCCACTATTATTATTAAGCAAAAAATTATCTTTGTATTACATTGCGAACTGTTCAAAGGATTTTGAATTATCATGCAAATGAATTACGTAATATATTGCGTCCTCTGCAGATTACTTCAGATGTGAATCGATTGATAAGTATTTATGCAGGCAAATTTAAAATAATATTAACGAACTTTGCATTATTTTTCTACAAGTTGGAATCTGAAAATCGCAAATAAATTATACATAATAAATATTTTGCAAGTATTAGTAGAAAATATAAAGTTTCAATGAATAAAATGTTTCGATTTCTAGAGGTTACTACAGAAATATTAAATAAATATATATATATTGTTTTAAAAATAAATTTTCTCAAACTGAAGAAACACCGTGCTGCTGCAAGGGTTTTTTTTTTTAAAAAATTAATCCGGTCTTATTTTCTTCGAGAAGACTTCGGCTTCACATACCACAAGGGAGAAAATTTTCGAGCACTCCCACCGAAAGATGTCGAAGCAGAAAGCCGAAAGTTAACATCCACTCACTATGTTCAACAGTGGATGAGGTCGAACCTAAAACCTACCACATCAAAACATTCATGCTTCCGGTAAGTCTCTTCATTGAGAGTGGACAATATACACACGTCGTTAGGTAAGGAATCTGGAAATACCCTAAGCATTCACCTCGATGGAAATACTTGCAAAAAGCAAGAACGATTAACTGTCTCTAGCTGAGCAACGGCGGTTGTAGGTCGCTTGTCAATGACAGGAATGCATACAATGTTTAATGTCTAAAAAATTAAATACAAAGATTCAAAGTATACAACGAAAAATAATTTACAAATCGATTCGTGCTGAATAAAAGTGGGAAAAAAAAACCCGATTTGTTAACTTGGATAAAATAACACCTCTACAATTATAAATAAAAAAAGAGGCGTTTTATGCATAACTGTGTGGTCGCAGCACACTTCGAGAAAACTGCACATTCCATTCAAGAGAGGGAAAATGCGTGAGCAAGTAGAGAGAAAAAAATGTGCAGCAGCTACTTTCTTATCCAGAAACTTGTGGCACGAGGGCCTAAGTGGCCATCTCTGTTCTCATTAGTATCCTAGTAATCCTGTTTAAGGGAAGCGTTTCCCTTTTTTATTCTCCTGTACACACAGGAAGAACCAGAAAAAAAGAAGGAAAAAAAGAAGAAAGGGGCTATGAAATTACGTATATTCTAGTCTCTCGCTTCCTTCCCCCTCCATCCCACCCACCCCCTCCTAACCTGCACCATTATTGAATTAGAAGCATGCTCACAATGATTTATTTTTTGTGCTTTCTTTTATATATATACTTTTTAAAGGAAAAAAAATTGGTTGACCAAAGGATTTTTCTTTGCTTTATCTCTATAGATAAAAATAGATTTTTATTTTGTTGTTGGCAAAGAAGGCAGTCTTTTCAAATTAGGCCTCCTTATTTGTCCTTAACTCTCGTCTTTTATAACAAGCTATGCCAAAAGCAGTTTTCACTCCGGCTGCCCCCTTCCAAAAGAATTTCCTTACTCTTTCACTTGGAAAGTCCTTTTTTGCTGTTTGGGATTAGATTTTCTTCTTTTTTTCCTTCTTTACTTATTCGAGTGCTCGTTGTTTAACCACTTGTTTTTGTACCGTGGTACTTTTAAGAGAGAAGAAACGGTTCTACCCTCCCTTATCCCACCAGTTATGTTGCTGCCACCTTTCTAAAAGAAACTTCGTCTCCCATTTTCTTAAATTCTTGTCTGTGGCTGTCTTATCGACAAAATGGCCGCTTTGATTCAATTTTTATACTACGAATCGTTACTTTATTTTATTTAACTATTTTTTTCCCTTTTTTTTTTTTAGCAACCGAAAAGAATCTTATCCAGAGAAGCAAATTAAATAGAGCATCTTCTCCTTAACTTTCCCTTTTTGCTTTTTCAAAAACCTTTAAAACTTATTTCTTCGTTAATTGATAGATTAGTGCAGTAATGCTCGCCGTTTTGTAGTTGGTGATGACGAAAACATCCCAACTAAATGCTTGAAAAATTTATAGTTTAGCCAATTGACACACACGCATGTTTCAACATAACAATTTGGATAATTCATATTTCGAAAGCGGAAATTTATTTTAAAACTCCTCCTAAGCCACATTTATTCGAATTTAAGCAAATATACTGTAGAAATATTTTATTAAGTTTAACAATTTAAACTAATCGTTAAATTCTTGAAAAGAAAATTATATAATAAAAAAAAAAAAAAAAAAAAAAAAAAATTTTACATTACTATAAATTCCCATTGAAACAAAATTTATAAGATCAAGAGACTTTGTTCATAATAGCAAAATATATTTATAATGATCCCCCTTATACTTTACATTGTTTTACTGTGTAAATCATTTAAAATATTTAAATAAATAAGACTATATATATATATATATATATATATATATATATATATATATATAT
>JAPDSC010080256.1:59253-109251 GCA_026290005.1 Latrodectus geometricus
TATATATATATATATATATATATATATATATATATATATATATATTAACTACTTTTAAAAGTGTTTATATACCTTCCCGAATTCAAATTTACTTTAAACAAATTATATGCTAGAAATTTTATACGCGAAAATGTCCATAATTTAAAAAGTAGATATAATTAAAAATTACTAATTAATTGAGAGTTAAAGAAAGAGAACATACCTGTGACTGTACGTTGGCTCCCATCGAGGAGTAGGAGTCACCACCGTTCATGCTCATATTATACATGGAATCTTGTGGAGTGCCCGAACCGGGGGGTGGACTGATCATTTGGCCCTGCGAGGAGGGTGCCAGACTGTAAGGAGAGGATCCCGCCGCAGATGGAGGAGAGTAGCAGTCGTTTATGTAATCTGCAACAGAGACAAGCACACCATCAATGACAGGAACACACCTTCAATCAAGACATGAAACATTGTGGCAAGTGGAAAATCCAAACAGGCACTAAATCAGACAATTTGATTCCTAAATGAGATTTGGGTTGTTCCTCGAATTGCCCAAGATCTTGAGCATCCAGGATCCAAGATGATCTTCAATATCAAGAATACCACAAGAGAAAGACCGGACAAGATCTTGAGCATGAATGATTCCAAAAACAGCAAGATCGTAGAGGGATTCAACGAAAATGTTTATCACACACAAACTTTACAAGAAATTTCTGAGGCAAAAAAGTGTTTCATGTATAATGAGAAAATAGAACATTTTTTTTTAACCAAACAAACATGTGAACATCTTAAAAACATTAGTTTAAAAGGGAGTATTTGAATCAAAAATACACATATAATTATAGGAAATAAATACAATTCTAAAAACATTTGTTAAATACTAATCGAAATTTTTTTTAAAAAAATATGCAGAGAAATCAATCAATTCTTTGGTAATTCATGAAATAGGAACTGTAAATCAGTAGAATGATTCATTTGTAGTCGATTGGTTGAGTGATTATATAATTGTAGAAAAGGTTTACCTTGGTGATGATTTGAAACTTGAGACTCACGTCTTTAGAAAATATCTACAATTCATTTTCACGTGTTACTTGTCAAACATCAAACTTGATTATTGTACTCAAATTTTGAAAGTCGTGGTTTAATAAACCTTTTAGTAACTGACGATGATTTGATTAACATGATCACTATAATTTTTGATTATTTTTCTTCAAAATAGAGTTTTAAAATAGTTTCCAATCACTTACAATCGTTACTGGGTAATATTTATCTATATATTTCGCATAGTTAATATTGTCAAGCCAGAATCAAGAGTTGCATCAAAAGGGGAAAAAAAGTTTAAAATAAATACATGTTCTTACTTTGAAATTGTTAATTTATAGAAGATTTAAGATATTTAGTGGATAAAATACATCAATTCATTAAAATATACGTTAGTGCCAACAGCACGAACACGTTACAAAACCACGCTTAAAACTGTTGTGTATAAGCGATAAAATGATCAAAATTGTATAATCACATATCATGATTTGCACATCTGGTGGAAAAATAGCTCCACAACAAAAGATTCAAGAGTTTCTACCAATTAGACATGTTAGTCGATGCGATATTACGTTCAGTTCATTCCGAAACCTATTCACTCAGATTCTTATTAATTAGTAACAAATTCTACAGCAAACTACAGAGATCTCTTCCGATTTTAATCTCGCAAAAAGGATTTCTTTGTAACAATGCACAAGCTAAGAAAAAAAAATCTTTGAAATTAAGGAGTCGAAAATCTTTCCCGCCGATACGGGACAACAGGAATCGATGGCTATTTGGCTTTTTTTAAAAAAAAAAAAAAAAAAAAAAAAAAAGAGGAAAAACAAGGATTGAGCATGCAAACCAGTACAACTTCTCTTCCACACAGAAAATTTTAATTTCCGGGAGAGAGCATTTCAATTTTTTCCCTTTCGGGAAGTTTTTGCAGGGCCGCCATGCACTTGGGCGAATGAAAGTGCGACGCCAAGGATTCTTTTTTCCACCCCTTCACATCAGACAGACTGACTAATGCCCTGTCATCCGTCCATCTAACCTCTCCCCTGCCGGATCAGACAATTTAGCAGATTAAAACTCTGGAACAAGAACCAAGATTCTGCTCTTTCTCATTAGGAATACATCTTTATTTGTTCTACTCAAAGTACCATTGCATTTTTTTAAAAATTTCTATCATGAAAATTGCTCATCTTTTTAGTTATTTTTTCCATATGACGAGCATTTTAACTAAGTACAAGGGGAATGAAAAAAATAAATAAGTATCTTTCTTAATTTTCTATTTTAGGTATTGCTTTCTTAATGCACGATTGATAGATTCATTCAATTTTCTTTCTCTGTTAGGTATTACTTTGGAGAACTTGTGTAGTTGCAATCTTGTTGCAAATACTAAAAATACAACGAGCCTTCAATGGAAAATAAAAACTACGAAAACAATCATTTCCCAAGCAAAAATTATCTTCACACATACAAAAACCAACGATTATTTTCATTTCAATCTGGCAACGTTTCTATTCCAAATGTTCCATAACAAAGAATACATAAATTTATTAAAAATCAATATTGGCTAAAAGAATTAGGTACCAAACATGGTATTATTTACGATTATAAAAGACATTTGGATTTAATGCGTTTCCAAATTCAGTAACCATGGCAAAAACAGGGAGAAAAAATTTCAAAAGCATTTTTTAATCAGGAAAAGAAATTAAAAACAGTTAGGAAATTAGGGTTTATAATAACAAAAACTGTACTCAATTTAATTTTTTCGGTATCATTTGAAATATAATAATGAATTGCTAAGTCACCCATTTTCAAATCAGGTAGTTTTCATAAATTCTTTATTCATTATGAATTTGAGTCTAGTGACGAGAAATAATCTGCATTGAATAATTCTAAACTAGTAGCATCGAACGAATCCAACTTTTGGTTGGTTTATCTCAATGTTAGAAAGCTTCATTTCTCTAGAACATTTTTTTAAAAAAAATAAAAAATTAGCAGTTACATAATGGAAAACTTATGTAATTGCTATACTTTCAAGGTAACCACACCAATAAATTACCTCCTCCAAATATCTAATTAATATGATAAAAAATCAATTACCACTGATTATTTCTAACAATTCATTTTAAATAACGAGATATAGGTAATCGGCCACCAATACAATATATCCTTACTTGAAACAGACAAGAATTCAATCTTGCTTTGAAATATGCAACATCAACAAATTATTCGCATAGTTTAGCAGCAATTATAACGCAATAAAGTGGCAATTTCTCAGTTCCAGTTTTTATACAGCGAGATTTCTTGCAAGAAAACTTCGAACGCGGAAAACAAACTGATCGAAACAAGAGACTTTAAAAAATAGATGCGATTTGCTTTTGTAAAAGCAGCAGAACTCCTGGTGAAAAGCGAAGAGGCACAACAATTCAAATTACTTCGGTACAAGAAAATCTCCACTCACTCGGAGGAGAAAGTGGTATTATTCTTCACAGCATTTGCAGATTCGGGTCCATATTAAAATTCTTTTCAATTGGAGTTCTTCTCCCCCCCCCCCCAAACTCCCCTTAATTTGAATATTAGATAATAATCAACTCGTGCTTGTTTGTTTGGCGGTCTATTGTGTGCGATTGCGTCTCCTTGGCTCAAGCAAAGAACCTCTTTTCTATACGGAAATTCTGCCTTTTCTTTCTTGTTGATATAGCTGCAGTTTCTAAAGGTTAATAAATGTCAATTTGGAATACTCGAGTGCGGAATAAACTTTTTGTTGAAAGTCTTCTCTCGCCAGCAATTTTATTTTGCTTCATTTTTGTGAGCATTTTCTGACTGTCACCCTTTGTTACCGTTTGCGCTTACCACTCTTCTGGGTAATAAAAGCAATTTATTGTCGTGTCAACTTTTTTCCATCCCCACTTTAAAAAAAAAAAAAAAATTACAGAAGTGCATAAAATAATTTTCGAAGTATAATTCTGCATTCAACCTAAGCGATCGAATGCGATGGAACTGAAGACCTAGAAGTTCGTCTCTACCTTTACAACTCCAGATGGCAACAATTATACTCATTGTGCGACATTTCGAAATCTCTTTTACACTATTCAAAGATTTTTGTATAATTGCAGGTATCATTTGAAAAAAGGGCATCAATAGAAAAATTATAAGCAAAAAAGACATGGAAGATTTTTTGCTCACCAGGATTTTCTTAAAAATAGGGCTGAAATAATCAGTGCCATTCCAAATTTGGTTCATATCTACGAGAAAGATCTTTGGAAAGAGAATGTCGTATAAGCAAGGATATTTCAGAAATTGCGATCTATATTTGAAGCAGGAAATGGCAACCTAATTGAATAAACGATATTGAAACTCATCTGCTTTATAAGAGCATATTTAAAGATGAAAATAATCTGTGGTAAAAACTTCCGACTTTCAAGAAAGCTTAAAAAATTGTTTAGTGTTTGTAAAAAAAAAAAAAAAAAAAAAAAAAAAAAAAAAAAAATACTTATTGTTGCGAAAGGAAAAACTTTTTTCTTCCTCTTTCTATTAAATGAATTAAAAAAATATACATGTTTCTCATACAAAATGTATGAAAAAATTGCATGGCATATACTAAATCAAATTTGGCGCAAGCATTGAAATCTGAGAAATATTAGTATGACCATGTTTCATACTAATGCAAGTAAATTACTTCTTTAAAATTTAAATTTTCTTACTTGCCCATACGCCAAGTTGACCCGGATTTTGACAGTTATAAGAACATATCTATACTAGTTCAGTCTAAGTAGTAGTGCCAAAATAGTTGACCGATTTAAAAGAGCGAGAGAAAAATTTATGTGTAATGCACTAAACACGGAGGGGAGGGGCATCAAATTTTCTGTGGAAAGAGGAGAAAATTGCAAATTGATGTTTAAAATAGACAACTGTAATCTTCCCCTAAAACTTAGAATTAAACATAATTATGAAAATTAAAATATTATATGCTATATTTTATTAATTTTAATTGTTCATTTCACAAAAGCATTTAAGGTATTACAACTGCTATTATTAGTTTTCGGTTACTTAAAGTTGTGTTGTTTCTAATGAAAGAAAGGAATAACAATAGCCATACACACATATATGAATTAAAACCTTACTCCCCTTTATTTAAAAATAATATCAAAAATTAAATGATGCAGTTTAATCCATGAAATAAACAAAAGAAAATTAATTTTCGATAACTCGCATTTTCGATGCATATTTCTGCCATTCGAATGCTCGAAGCGACATGGAATGTAATTTTAAAAATAACTTTCCATTGTCCTTTTCTTGACTGTTATTTTCTTCTCGAAGGAGGAAGCAGAGTCGATTGTAAGGCTTCAAAACGAATCAATCAACTCTTTTTTTTTCTCTCTCCCATCACGAGACAAAATAAAGAGGGAACATCTTAAGAATTTCATTCTATCGAAGCGAAATGAAATGAAAACGTATATAACGCGCGGGAAATAATGATAAAGACGAAATCGCCACATGCGGCATTCCGAAAACACGAAACTTTTCGCCAAAAAAAAATTTTTTTTTTTCTTACTTCTACGGCGACAACAATCGTGCAAAAGGTAAGAA
The DNA here is from genome assembly GCA_026290005.1 of Latrodectus geometricus. Taxonomy (NCBI): domain Eukaryota; kingdom Metazoa; phylum Arthropoda; class Arachnida; order Araneae; family Theridiidae; genus Latrodectus; species Latrodectus geometricus. Next base: position 64,858 of record JAPDSC010080256.1, read on the forward strand.
AGAGGCATTAAATAGAAAAAGGGGAAAGGGGAGACGGAGGTGAGGGTGGACTTCTTCGATATAATTAGCGAGAAAGCATCCAGGAATCTTAAACAGAAGGAAAAGTGTGGAGAAAAAAAAATGGAGCAAGAAAAAGCAAAACTTTTCTCATCGGCTGCTGGAACTTGGGAGGAATGCGAGCGAAAATTTCCCAGCTTATTCGCCTCCGATGGGATAGCTGCTACAGAACGCAGGGAGAGACAAAAGCAAGGTAATAAAAACAAAAGAATGCTGCTAAGCTTGCTGCTTCTTGCTTATCCAGAGTAACCAGCTACTAATATTAAATTCCGTGGATGCTTAGTGGAGGATCGCTCGCAGGGCTGCTGTGCAACAACCAGGTCGCCAAGTACTTTCGCCAATAAAAAATACCCTTTTGTGTTTACACCTGACTGGTACCACTCCAATTTTGTAAGTAACCAAACATGTCTTGCAAAATCAACCTTATAGAATAGCGGTAAGCATATTTTAAATTCAGAAAAATAATTATTTTAGGGAGAAAAAAAAATTAATAATTTTCAATAGACTGAAGTTATATGTTCACGGTATTATATCGAAACCTCTAAGTTAGCGGTACCCAAACTGTATAAATAAATAAATATTTTATAGCAACAATACATATAATAACAAAGGAAACAACGATTTTCGAAACTGAATTGAGATTTTAATAATTTTTTTTTTAAATAAGCGAAATAAAAAGTGAGATATAAAATAAAATAAGTAATTTAAATAAAAATATTTGAATATCAACAATGTGAATGAAAATGGACAGTGATTTATTTGAAACATTTTGATAATGAATAACATTAAAGAGATCGTTTAGACTTTTTAACTTACAAAATATGAGCAATCTAAAAAAAAAGTGAGTAAAAAATACAAATATTAAAGATATATACAATTAAATATATTTTTTATTGTTATCATACATTAGAAATTTTATATCTGCTAAAAATATAAAATTCTAAGGAATGTAAATTTTATAAAATGGATTATAAAATTTTACGCCGAGCGGTATTTAAAACTTTTTTGTTATATACATTAACAAAACAATACTATCAACTTCTGTTCTACAGTTAACCGATAATTTAAACTCTTTAACGAAATAAGTTGAAATTACTTAATAACAATACCATTGGCATTTTTCATCGCTATTTACAATTGAGTTCTGAATGATTTTAACATCTATGAGGTTAATTTTATGGTAAAAAATTCCAATTTGGCTACTGGTGTAAATTCCCGCTGATGCACTTCACTATTTGATATTTTTTAAATGCTCTAGGAGAAGGGGAACCCTTTACCCATTTATCAAATTATAATCACGAGCTGCGAAGGGGGGTGCAAAAAAATCGACAAATTAACGAAGTCGAAAAACTAGAAGAGTTGAAAAGCATGAAAAGAAAGAAACATTAGCAATCCGATTCTGTTGAGGAAAAGAAGGTGGCATAGAAAAAAAAAAAAAAAAAAAAAAAAAAAAAAGATATTTTATACTCTTCATCCTATTTCTGAGCCCATTTTACAGACACTTGGGAATGGCAACGTTTTCAGGCCAATCATATTTTGCAGGCTTCCATTATGACGTTGGAAATTACAGTGATACTTCGCCCACGGCCCAATCAAATTGCGACGAGACAGAAATAGGGGCGCAGGGAATTTCGCCTTATACTACAATCAGATTTCATAGTGGGTTGCCTTTTTAAAAAAGGGGGCTGGGTGTTTATTGCTTCCTGAATTATTAAGAGATCGCTTTTCCCCCCCTCGCAACTAGCATGTTGAAAGTGCAGAACATTGTCGCCATAAAAATGAAATAGGTGATATCGAACATGGATTTAGTTCCAAAAAAGTCAAAAAGCAAGGAGAATTTAAACATATAACACTTAATTTATATAAAAATAAAGTTATTTGAATATGAATGCGCTACTAAATAATTTAGGAAATTTAATTTTTCTTTGAATTAACATTTTCAATAAAAACTTTTATTCCAATAATTGATATTTCCTAAAAGAAACACGAGTCCACTTAATTTCAAGCAAAATCACACTGTACACGATTAAACTATTATACATTTTGCGATGTGTTATTACCTTTAAGTTTGACTTTCAGGTAACTCCAATAAATATCTACATTAAAAGTATAGTACGCAATTATCTATCCCAATAGCTTTGCGGTTATTGCAACAATACATATTTTCAGGATCGAACAATAACTGTTTTCCTGTTTAAGCAAATGAAGCATCTTTTAGCCTTAAATCAAGCTGCTTGGACTTTTATATAAAAAAAAAAAAAAAAAATTCTAATTTATATGAAATAAATAAAATTCCCAGGAGTCATGGATCTTGTATAGTAAAGAAAATATTTTTTTAGTACTTGCTTCATTTTTATTTCCATTGAAGATATGCATGCAAATTGCAAGAAGCATATAAAAAAGTCACAATAAACGGATTATATTTAATTTACTGCAACAGACTCACTCACGTCACAATTCAAAATCCGGCAAACTTCATAAAATGCACTAAAGAAAAATGTAGTCTGACTGGATAACAAAATGAAAATTAATTTTATCGTAAATATAATCTGCATTTTAATTTCAGAAATTGGAAAAAAAAGACATAAAATGTAGAGTTCTTAAATTGTTAATTATGTTTATTCTGTATCAACAATTAAAAGTGGAAGAAAATATGGCAATGCAAATTTTTTTCTTCACACAAACATCGTTTTTTCAAATAAATCAAATATAAGCGAAAAAAAATCACATTGATGATATTTACTTAAGACATAACAGCAAGAATGGTTGCCAAAAAGAATTTTCATTTTGTTTATAAATTTTCAACTATGTTAGCAGCAGAATATTAATCTGTTATTTATTCCTAAAATGAAATTCATTAAATGCACAAAACTTATATAAATGAAGATTGGTGAGTACCCACGAAAAGGTCTTATTAAATTGAGTGGCACATGGGCGACAATCTACTGTGATTATTTGGAAGTTGGCTTCCATTTACAAAATATTAATTGAGAAGACCGATGGTTGAATTCTTATACTTTTTCATGCAATATTCAAAATCTTATTAATGATCGGTGGAGGACAGTTTTAAACTCAAAAAATTCGTCAAGCACTTATAAAATTTTAGGAGTAAATAAGGCAAAATTACAAAAAAATTTTCAATTGCATTTGAAAAGAATTTCAATTGATTTTCATTTGGAAAAAAATATTATATTGCCGTACTATTCATTAGTTATTTTCAAGAACTTACCTTTCGTTATTTCGAAATTCAAAGGATCATTGTAAAATTAAGTATTTTTATATATGAGGGGACTATACATAAATGTACTATCAATTTAATTATTAGAAACTGAATAAATTCATTAAAAGTAGAGTTATTTTTTTTTATTAAAAATACAATTAGATATTTAAAATTATTTTTTTTTTACGTAAATGTGTCCTTCAGTCCACAAAATAATTCTCTATGTACATCTCAGTTGAAATCGTCAGACTAGATGTTGATGTCTCAAGAATCGATTCAAATAAAACAAACAAAAGTATTTTTAAACCATTTCTACCATACCAGACGTTAAGCAAAATTTAATTAAAGCGAGCCTAGATTCCTATTATTCAGTGGATTCCGTTTATAATGGAAAATGTAGCCAAAGCACATTTGCAAATATCAGTGTAATTCAAAAACTACTATTACATAGTTTTCCCTAAACGAAATCGGTAGACAAGTTTACCGCGCATAATACTACTGATTGGATAGAAAGAGTTACTAATAATGTTAATCAATGGATGCTAGCAACGGAAAAGTTAACCAGTATACAGTCAAAGTATATTTACAGCTATCAACAGAATCGATGATTCATTATTCATTCTAGATATGTTTAATCTAGTTTTAACTATACAAATTTGGTACACAAATTTATCTCACATGTAAGATACGAGAAATTTAATTGCGACAAAAGAACATACAACAATATTAGTTATGTTACTAATTTTTTACATATGCTAAGCTATCTAGCATAAATAAAAATCGCAGTTAAAGTAATAGATTTAAGAAACTGATACACCAAAACCTTTAAGGCAGTTTGTAAAATACTTATGAATGGTGTTTATTATCCACTATGGTAATAATTCGTAGTAAAATATTAACCTAAATTTGCCTCATAAAATATAAAATTTACTTATGAGTACATATTTTTACCATTGTTTCTGTGGGAATAAGAAAGAGTACTACCAACATTTTCAGGTTCGACATTGGTAATAACTGATGCATTTTCAAAACATAAAATTAGAAAATTTTAATTTCTTTTCCTCCATAATAGAACATAAACAAACTGCTCAATAGTGTGTGGCAAGGAGAGTGATAGATATTGGAACGGGCCCCCAGGAGTGGTCTGTAAATGGGTCGGATGGGCCTGAGCAGTAGGGAAGTGTTGGGTGGACCCCCTGCATACGTCATTATCGGCGCTGTGCAGAGGAGGCGACGCCTATTGCTCAGGGCCCTGCAATCAAGCAGAAAAGAGCTCCCCACAATTCAAAGCTATCTACAGAACAGAAAACCCATTATACTGATGAAAACGACGGGCCGAGCGCGGGTCACTCCCTTGATTTTCTTTCTCCCAGTTAAATAGGTTTTCATTTCCAACTTTGTTATTAGTTTTATTCTCTTTCTCCAAAACTGGCGTTTCAAATCTCTTACCACCTTCACCTGGTGAGTGGGAGTGATTTCATTACTTTGAAAAAAAGAGACGAAAAATTTCAAGAGATGTACAGAAGCCTTTTTTTCCCCCACCCGACAGTGCTTCAGAACTGGAAACAGCACAAACTTATTATCAATGCTATTTTAATAATAATGACATTGGCTCAAGAATATAAATATCATCGAAAAAATATTTTACTAAAAATAGCAAAAAACCTTTTCACGTTGATGCAAAATGGAACCAAGTTTGTAAATGACTACGAAACTTGTGTCAAAGTAATTCATTTAAGTATTCTTTTCTTCTCAGTATATTAAATAATAAAAATTCGTACTGATTACATTTATTAAATCGTAAGTGGACATTTTAAATAATTTTTACCGAAATTAATTATTGTCAATTTGTTCGTTCACTTTATCTAGATCGGCATACATTTTTGAATTTTTATTTCAATTATCTATTTTATAATATTACGTTTAATCAATCACAGTCCACAATGTGATTTATATTTCAGCATAGAAGTATGAAACTAGAAAGTATTTAGTCTATATCTTCATCTCAGAGAAATCAATATAAATGAAAAATAATTAAGTGTATTAACAAAGTAGCAATATGAACTGAAATTTTTTACAGATTTTTTCTCTCATATATATGTTTTACCAGTCAACATTACTCACTTTTTTAACATGTAAATTTTTACTATTTAAATTTTCATAATATTTTCGTGCTTTCTGAAATTTTAAATTCTGAACTACCTAATAATAACCTACAAGCAAGATATCAAAAATTGAGTTGCTATGTAAAATAATTATCACGTTTTTGAAGGATGTCTATTTATAATTTATGACTAAATAACGAATATATCGAATTTTCAATGCTTTTTAAATGAACTTTAATGAAACACTGCAGAAACAATCCCCCAAAATCCTCACCATTTAACTTATCTGATTTGAGCATAATACAGAAGCATAACATATAGAACTATAACTCCAACTTATCTAGGAACAGAATTAACAAGAATAAGTTTTCAGAAAATATTGTTAGTAAATTCTTAGCGCTTTTACACAAAAAGATTAATAAATACATTAATAGTTAAATAATCATTTCTTAAAACGCACAGACAGAAGCGCAATATATCAATATTTAAATGTCACTGCACCTGCTTTTTTCGCAGCGTAGAGGTTGGCTTCTTCTTGAGCTTTGCCTATGTTCTTTTTATATCGTATCCTTTTATTACCAAACCAATTTGATATCTAAAATAAAAAAATGATAAAATTAAAAAACACTGCACCTGCTTTTTTCGCCGCATAGAGGTTGGCTTCCTCTTGAGCTTTGCCAATGTTCTTTTTATACCTTATCCGTTTATTACCAAACCAATTTGATACCTGCAACAAAGGTTAGACGCCATCAGACAAGGTCACTTGATACAAAAGAAATTAAATAAATATATAGACATTAGTAGATACATGATATGTAGAATATGCGGCACAGTTATCAAAACATACTATATTTAATAAGTTTTAAGAAATTTCAATCAAATTTTAGTTTTTATGGCAATATATTATTGTATTTTTTACATAGTCACAGTAATAACACAATGAAATATTAGGGAAAAGTTATATATGATTTCTTGAAACAAATTAAACACAAGCCAATTGTACCAATTTACAGCAAAATATGTTATTACATCTTATACATAATCCAATCCTATTGTAGTAATGATCGATTAGATAATATTAGCTTCCAAATAGAAAATTTTTTTCAATACAAAATACCGAATTCATACTTTTAACTCTTATTAATGCAGAAGAAAATAAAATTTTAGAAATTTGAAAATCAGAGGTATATTTTTGAAAAGAAATCAAAGCTTGCTGTTTCCATTCACTCAAAATTACCCCAAAAAGGCAAAACGGCATTCTATCTATAAAATACCATTCTATCCGTGCATATACCATTGTAAAAAAATATTTAATTCTACTTAGTTGTTATTTTTGTTTACAATACAAATTACTAACACATCATAAATATTTTGTGAATTTTCTAACAATTTACTATGCAAAAATTATTTTTGCACTAACACTTAAATAATTTTTAACTTATATTACATATAATATTAAATCAAATATATAATTTAGAAAAAATTTATATTGTTATTATGTCGTATAATATTAAAAAATTAAATTTTAAATTTACATAAAAAAAATTCATAAAATCTCTTAACTGCTTTGCAAGACCAGTTAATTAATCTAGCAATTTTTTATTTTGTACCTTAATTTTTTTATAGTAATACCTTATTGGTTAAAAAATACTTTCATCAATTACTTTATCCTATCTTACAGTACAATATCGATCCTCTAATTCAGATGCTAATCTAAACTATATTACTATCAAAAATTATACGTTGGTTAATACAAGATATTGGTAGCTTTTTGGAGTTAGGAATAAACGTGAGTGAATTTTAAGGCAATTAAAAAAAATACTAAAACTTAAAATTCAATTAAATATGTCTACCAAACGTGCAAATTTTGATAAATATATAATTTAGATCGGTGTATTAATTAAATGACTAATTTTTTTGACATTCATTATACTTATATTTCACTTAAATATGATTTCTTTTTGACATTAAAGATCAATGTGGAAATAAAAATAGATGTTTATGAAATAAATATGTAAACATTTAAGCAATAATGTAGAAAGCTTAGTGCTACGAAAGGCTATTTCCTCGACGTGAAATGAAAAGTGAAAAATGGAGAATTTATTTCGACAGGGGAAGTTACGAAACAAAAAACATATACAGTAAAATACCTAATTCATCTAAATGTATTATGAATTTTTTTTAAACAAATGTAAATAAATAAATTTGCAATTTCGAAACTTCAAAAATTAAGATTTAAGACTGGTGTTTGCATATTTAATACGAACATTCACAATTATTCTCAGTTTCTGAGTTAATCTTTTCAAAATAATTCACAAATTCATTTATCATTTTTAGAGTACAAGAATGGTAGAGATCTGAATAAATATTAAAAATGTTTTCAGTGTTGTTTAGTAATAGAAAGCACACAAAAAAAATAAATAAAAAATAAATAAATAAAGAGATTATACAGCTCTTCATACGAATAAAAAAGCTAAATATCAAAACACTATATCAACAAAGGATCCAATGGTAATTTCTTGACAAATCATTCGTCATTGGAGCCAAATTAAGTATATATTGGCCACGTCGACAGATTTACTGACTATTCTTAAGAAAGAAACCCAGGGAATCACACATGATGGGGGGGAAAATATAATAATAAGGTAAACAAAAAAGATCCACAGAGAGGAACTGCCGATCACGTGACTGATGTGACGTCACTCCGAAGAAGCTCGACCAGGGGCAAAATGCGAAGAGACATCATCGCCATGCATGAATACGTCGCCAGGCACAAATACGGTCTTTCCTTGGCGAGAGAGAACATAACGTTCCCCGAGCCCTGATTCATTATAATTTAATGAGTTTGTCGTTCACATCTCGCGCGATGAGGTTATAAATATTAATAACCTGTCGGTGGATGGACTCTGTAAATCTTGAGCACACCCTGAATATGTTTATATGGGCTGCCTTCTCCCAACAAAAAGACGGCATTTCTCTCTCTCTCTCTTCCCAATCTCCAGGAGAGAATTTTCATTCCCCCCCCCCTCCTACTCCTCAACGATCGTGGTCAGGCAGTTTTTATCACAAGAAAAAAAAATATCTTTTTCTTACCGTATCTATATAAACACAAAACCGTGGCTGAAAACATATTCTGTGCTTAATGATTGATATCTTACTTGCGAAGGAAAAATAAGGTTATAAGAAAAGAACAAAACTTTAGAATATCTTTCCAGAAATGACGGTTATAATGCTCATTTTTTTGGGTTAAAAAAATGTCAACCATAACTCAGGCGACAAACCAAGATTTATTTAACTGAATGAATTCAATTCCATGATGAACTACAAATCAAATTTTTAAGACGATCTAGAAAATAATCTAAAATTAATAAACATTAAGGATATATTATACCATTTTGAATAATTTTATAACTTTTCACTAAAATTGAAGCTGATATTCATATAAATTTGAATAAATTACAGCCTTAGAATATGTCTTACTAGACAAGGTAACATATTTTAAAAAATGTATTTTGATAGACGTATCATAAAACTTAAATCTGATATAAAGCTTTTTTTTTTTTTTTTTTTTTACGAAATTCATCTCGTATTGCTTTCATGAATGACTTTTCAAAAACATTATACCGTATTCGGGCGAAACAAGGGAATAAATCAAATTTTTGGCACTCAAACCACTGATACCAAAGTACAAAAACGAAGCAGCAGGAAGATTGGTTGAAGATTTAAGGCTCTAGTTTAGTATTTTATATATGAGAGCTAACATGAATGGTATTTACGGTTTAAGGATTCTGAAATACTAAGTGCATCTATGCCTGATGAAGAATCAACGAACTGAAGGGTTGAGAGGTGACCACTCAAACTACCAGTTTAACAGTTGTGGGGAAGAATGGATTGCATAGATTATCAGGAATTTCCTTCGTCATCATACCTAGCGCGTGCCCTCATATATCCAACTGTTTTACATCAACAAGAAATTTGAAGAAACTAAGAAACCCCTAATAGAAAAGTAAAGCATGAGAAACGCAACGACAAACATCCATAGAATGTTAATTTAAATAGCTATCAGCAGACAGCCTTCACTAATTAAATTCCTACATCTCAGAAAATTCAAAATTATAGTATACAAGATTATACTTTGGCAGTGGTAGATATAGACTTTCGTGACAGAGCACATGTTCTTTATTTGGGACAATCACCATGTAACATAAGTATTTGTGACGTAATTACCACTGATTTCGTAAAATAACAATAATACATTTACATAGCCCATAGAAGTGGTATCGAATCTTTAGTCCTGGTTCAGAACAAATGTCTTAGAAACCGTTGCAAAGTGTTTCAAAGCAAAGAATTCGGTGGCACACAACATAAAATGTATTAAAATTGTTTAGCTCAAGGTTAAAGTCAAAAGAATTTACCTGAGAGACTGTGATGCCGCATTTCCTGGCTAGTTCTTCCTTCGCTTCCTCACTGGGGTAGGGATTGCTGAGGTGGGAATAGAAGTACTCATTCAGGATCTCCGTCGCTTGCTTGCTGAAGTTCCGCCTCTTCCTCCTGCAGGTGACCAGTTCATTATTATAACACATGCATACACATAGATACATGCACATGTTCAACATACATAGCTACAATAAGCATTCAATTTTTAAAAAGAATTTTAAAGTAGAAGCGTGCATGATGGTGCACTAAAAATGAAAGTAAAATCACAATAAAGAAAAACATAAAATAAAGCCGTTTATTTACAGCTACTAGCTTTAAGTAAATAAATTATAAACCAGTAAAAAAGTATTTTATGGAAGTAAAACAATTCTGTCAAATTCTATACTTGAAGGTAATGCAAATCCATGAACGAGAACCCCTAGTACCAAATATGACAACGTTTCTACATATTTAATTTACTTATCATGTGGCAAATTAATAATAAAAAAAATTAAATTTATAAAAATTTAAAATAAAAAAATTTTGTGGTTTAAATTTAAGCGGTTTCATTTACTGATACTAAAACAAAGCAAATGCTCGTGATTTAATTCCATATTCCAATTTTTTTCGAAATTATCACATGATTATCATAATTAGGTATTACTAAAAAGCTCATTTTCGTAAAGCATTTACTCTAAGTCTTCAATTTTTTTCTAAATGATATAATAGTGTTTTCAGTTAGATGAAAGTGTTACATTTTCCCTACTTAATATTATTATGATATAAATATTTTTATAACTTGTTATAAATTATATTATACATTAGCGCTAAAATCTGGATTGAAAGAGAAAACTCATTTTATTATTCACTGTTTCATAATTTCTAGTAATCATCAAAGTACTTTTCTTTCTAAATCCCCAAATGAAATATTTAAAAAATTACATTACTCACCACGCGAAACTATATCAAGAAATCAAATGCCATTGTTCTTATAGAAAGACAAAATTGAATTCGTGAATCAGTGAAGTAATTTCATTTATCCTCAGCAATTTTGTGCCCATTTGGTACATCTTTCAAAGTAAAATTCCACAGCACAAATAATTGCGGGGAAATATACTTTCCCGCATTTTACCCGGGTAAGTATTTCAGCACCTTCAAGAGTTTTCCTGCATTTATTTCCAAGCATAAAACTTGTTCGAACACTCGTATATTTCTCTCTGAAAAATTTCCCTTCTGCAAGGGGCAGGGGATCATGGACGAGAGGTTTTAAGCGAAACCATTAAAATGACATTTTTCCGGAGAAAACTTTGGCACGGAAACTTTCCCTGTTTTAAAAGAGTCTGCACGAGAGGTAGGGGTGGATTATTCTAAAAGTGTGCCTATTCCCAATGTATTAAAACTGGAGAGAGGCTTCCTTGGTGGGGTAGGGGCGGATATAGGATCCGAGCTCATTCATGCATTTGGCCACAAAACTAATCCCTTTTACCTGCCATGAACGTACCATTAATTAGAATTCAGATGTCATACGGTGAAGCTGCTAAGCTAATTAGGCCCGTTTCTTAACGTCGCGGTGCTTGTTGGTTTTATACCACCCGCTTTAGGAAAAGTTTGTCGCCGACTCTTTTAGCACTTCGAGGTCTTTGGCGCTTTTACGATGCCAAAATCCAGCGATGACACGACAGAAATTATTAAGAATCGGCTTTATGCGTGAACCACCCAAGTTTTGTTCCTTTCTTCATTGGCGACATCGGGGAAAAATGTCATTTAAGGAGAATGATGGACGAAAAGGTAACGTTAGTTGCTCCTTGTAACATGGTACGAAGAAAAATGGCCTGAAAAGAAAAGTTGTCGATAGAACGAATAATCTAATTGCCTAAAGTTGGATATTGACTCGGGAGTGGCATACGTCCGCCTGCCCATACATGCTTTAAAATGATAAGCAGTTGCTCTTAAAACATCAAACTACAAATCAGCTTAATAACAGCCATTAGCGTTAAAAGAATTAATTCACGCTCCAAAATATTCTAATTTTGTGCCCATTTGTACTTTATTTTAAAAAAAGAAACAAAAGTTAAACAGATATAGGTAAAAAAAACTGAAACCACATTAAAACTACAAAGCAATGAAAAAATTTGATCAAAAAATTCATACAAATTATTCACATAAAGCAATAATAAAATATAATAGTATAAATGGTTCATATTGTGAAAAAATATTAGCTGTCGTTTCCCGCAATACTAAGTAATAATCAGGCCTATTCTACTAATGCGAATGTGTCAACAAAAACAATGGTTTTGAAAGAAAAAAAAATCGATTGTATAAAAATAAAACTATAATATCTCGAATGCACTAATTATTGGCAGAAATTGTTTAAAACTTCAACATAAAAAATAAGAAACAACAGAGAAAAAAGTTGACATAAAAGTTACATTCTTGAAGCAAGCTTATGCCAGCTACTTTAATTAAATCTTAAACGTGAGAATTCGTAATTCATCCTGCTCTTCTCTTCACTTTTTTTCTATCTTGCCACTTTATTTATTCTTTTTTTTTTAAATACACCCTGTTTTTTCACCTATACGGAAATTAATAAATCTATTCATTATACGACTTGTTCCTCCACTTTTATCCTTTCACTACTAGTTAATGAAAATTTTAAATCTTTTAAAATGTTTCTAAATAGGCGAAGTGAAAAAAAAAATCCTTAATGTTTTTGTACATTTTAATGCAATTTCTTTTTAAATATACCCATTTTGTGTTCAGTACGGTCAAAAGTTGTTGTGGGGGGGGGGGGAGAAAAGGAAGATAAATTCTGATATATTTGTTTTCCTATAATTTCTAACATTTATTAACATTGACAAATTGTACAATTGTGATCAAGAAACGATATTTTTTAAATATTATCTGAATTTGAAAAATATAACTATGAAGAATAATGATTAGAATATAAATATTTTTAATTCAATTTATTAGTTTTTTTTATATACGACGTACCTTTCAGAAAACGATATTCAAGTAGGGATATATATACTAATTGCAATTTTGACGTTTATAGTTTTTCAATTAAGTATTTACATATTTTTGAAAAAAAAAATTGTTCAGCAAATTAAATAAAGATTGTAAAAAGAAATTTTTTAGGAAACTTTAAGTTAAGCTTATTTATATTTATTCATTTTTATTATTCATATTATTCATTTTGATTAAAATTTTAAGTAAAATTCACTTTAAATTAAATATTAATTTTTTTTACACACTTAACATTTTTAGAAATATAAATCATTAATACTTAACTGAAAATTTAAGTCACATTCTAAGAAAAAATAAACACAAAAAGTTGAACATTTATTAAATCTTATAGAATATACATATATACAGCTATTTAAAATATATGGTATACATGCTATGGATCTTTGCAAAATCCTCCAAACTGTCAGTTTCTTTACAGCTTGAACAAAACAACGAAAATTCTTTTATTTTGAAGCAGATTGCTTGATTAAGATGTTATTAATGTCAAACACTCCTGACAACGCACATCCGAAATAGGCATTTGATTTCTCTGTTTACGGAATCGCTCTTTTTAGAGAAATAGAAACAATAAGCTAAGTGGGGAAGAGAATGGATAAATTTTCCCTTTTTTATTTCATTTTTTCCTTCCGCCTACGAAAAAGAGAGAGAGAGAGGAGACAGAGGGTGAGGAATTTAACACTCAAAACATTAACCTAATTCGTCTTGCCTCTGTCAGTCTTCAGAAAGAAATTTCATCTCCAGCCTCCTCCAGAGAAGAAATAGGAAGGTAAGAATCGAAAATAAGAAGAAGAAATTGAAAGAAAGGGCAGACATTTCAAATGAAACATTTCTCAAGGAGTAAAAATTCGCACAGCAAATATAGAATAGTGGGGCGCAAAGAAATTCGACACTGCATAAAAGGGCCATCTTTTCCGTCGTAAAAGGAGAGGGAAGAATTCACGGAAATAAAAAAAAAAAAGAAAATTAAATATATTCTGGGTCCTTTACTAACATATAAGCAATTCGACATCTAAAAGTGGCGCTCTATCTTTCTCTTATTCGTCGCCGATTGGAAAGAGGAAAAAAATGGGGGGGAAAGATAAAGAATGTCACCGTCAGTCCTCGGTTCTCGTGATATTGTTTCATATAACCAGGACTTGGGATGCGAAATAATAATCGAGATACCTCAATCTGAATCGTCTGCAACACAAAATCCCCAGACCACAGAGAAATGAGATACGACGAATTTTTCCGGTTCTGAAAGATGAAACCTTCTAAAATCGTGGAAGATAGAATTCAAAGAATGTTCCAAAAAATAATATATGTAAGCACAACCCTAAGTACGATCAGGTCGATCCATTAGTCCTCGACTTGAATTGTCGATCTATTGTCGTTTTCTAGACGCAAGGGTTGATTCGACTGGGATCGACGACTTAAATGTGGTCTTAAACCTTTATACAATATCCACGCATGACATGAGAATCCAACCCATGAAATGTCGAATTGAAGATCAGAATGATAACCATTCAACTACCGACTCAGAACTAATGTCACGCAAACTATTAAGGATCGCCTTCAACAAGGACTACATCTATCTTTTTCCACACATATGTTAAAATGCAAAATGTTTCAACAGTTATTGTCATCAACTATAAATTAACTTGAATTTAAAAATATAAACTAGCACTCTGTTCAAACAAATACTATAAGCTTGTGTCATGGCTCTCAAGTGGAATTATATTTTATATATATTCGAAATATAATATTTTCTTTTCTAAACATAATTTCCATTATTAATAATGACAGAACGCAAAAATAAAATATAACATAAAATCTATGATTGATTCAGCCATTGTTTGATATAAAATTACAAAAGTTTTAGGCAAACTTTTTTTTTTCTCTAATCTTCTGGTTTTCAAATTAATTAAAAGACATTTGATAGCAACTTGTGTAATAAAGGATTCAGTGGGTATGCCATTATAATACTGAAAATGGGTTCTTATAATTACCAAGCAGATCCTCAGACTTGGCTAAACCAACCCCAGAGATATGATTTCACTTGAAGAGCATCACAACCAAAACTTAATTTTCGTACCCAGTCGGCTTTATTGAATTCAGTGGTCTTCGGCTAAACGAGGTTTCCAAGCTGCAATTCTACAATATCTAATTGGTTTTAGGAAATTTTCGTGTTGCCAATCACAGAGAACACGGATAGGAATTTTTCCCAACAGATAATATTCTACTTTGATTTTTTTGCTAATTTTAACTCATACACTTGTAAAAATAAATAAAAAATCCGCATTTCCCATTGCACTACTATAAAGCGAATCCATTGAATGCATTCTTAGAGCCATGGATCAAGAAACAAGAGAGTGCGCATAGTAGTGATAGTGTTTCGCCCTCCAAACTCACAAGTGCAAGATTCTATCCTTAGGCTGTACAAGGTCGACTCAACTTTTCTTCCCTTCAGTAAGTAGATAAAACTGAGCTCAAAGCATGCTTGGGAACTAAATACAGGTGATTTCTCGCTATGCAGACCACCAAACAGGGAAATATCCCTGTTTGGTGGTCTGGATAGCAAAGGATTCAGTGGGTATGCCGTAATTATTCTGAAAGTGGGTTCTTATAATTTAGAAGAAGACCAAACAGAAGACCCTCAGACTTGGCTTACCAACCCCAGAGATATGATTTCAATTGAAGAGAATCGCAACCAAAACGTAATTTTCGTACCCAGTCGCCTTTATTGGAAACAGTGGTCTTCGGCTAAAAGAGGTATCCAAGCTGCAAGCTTTAAACCAGGTGCATGAAGTTTTAACTTGCCAGGTTACTGCATACTTTTTGAACAAATATTCTACAATACCCGATAGGTTTTAGAAAATTTTCTTGAACAGGGATAAGAATTTTTCACAACAGATAATATTCTACTTTGATCTTTTTAATAATTTTAACTTATACACTTGTAAAAAAAAATAAATAAATAAAATAAAAATAAATCCGCATTTCCCATTGCACTACTATAAGGCGAATCCATTAAATGACCACCACAGCGGGACATATGCTTAGCAACCCAGAAGCCTTGGTCAAGAAAACAGGCATAAGCACTGTAGGCCTTGACTGACTGAGAATTTAGATTTTAGTTTAAGAATGTAGGCCTTGACTGACTGAGAATTTAGATTTTAGTTTAAGAATGTAGATCTTACCTTGCGTCGAGGAACCTCGACCTCAGAATCATGACGGCTTCGCATGTGCTCTGTTTGAGCTGGACTTGGATGGAGTTGAACTTTTTGTGGATGATCTGTACCATGCGCTCGATCTCTTTGGGCGTGATCGGCCGCGTCCGACTCTGTTCACGAAGCAGGTTCATCACATGCGTCGTGAACTCGTTACAGGCCTGTAAGAGATCAAATTATGTATTAATAACAACTTTACCACATTTGCTAAAGAATAAATTTATTTTCAAACAAGTAAATTTTACATAAAAGTACTGATAGCAATTATGCATTATAAGTACTATCAGTACAGAAAAATCCCGTAATTACGGAAGTCGTAATACAGTATAACTTTATATGTTCCAAATGCCAAAAAATTATTCTCTTTTATTACTCAATAGTTGTATTACATTGTTCAAGTTTTGTAATACATAATCGAGTGAATTTAACTATTTTAAGATATAAAATTGTTTCCAGGTGTAAAATCTTGTCAATGTTATAAGATTGTAACATATTTTATAACTTTTTAATTTTACAAAATGTTTTGTGTTTCATATTTATTAGCAATTATGGTAACCCATTTCATATCATATATAATAAATAACAGCAAATGAATAAAATTTGGAATATTTTGATACAATGCAGCAATTTTAAGAATCCCTAAAACCCTTTATATGTGTTGAGACACCTGTAATCTATTACACAGAAAAATATTTAAATCAAACTAATTAACAACTAAAAAATTAAAATAAAAACAAGTAATTAAATACTCGAGTCAAATTTAATTTTGATGCCTCAGATACACTTTACACAAAAGCAAAATATTTGAAAACTAGCATTCCGAGCGATTTATTTAGAACGCTTGAGAAGATATATCATGGCAATCGAAAGAGAAGCGCGTGGCGTCTGGATGCAATGCGCCAAAATTACGGATGAATTTGTTTGGAGGAGATATAATTTGAGCAAGACAAACTGAGGAAAATGTGTGTAAAAGGCGACACCCAGCCACTTAGGAAAACCGCACATTTATTCTATCTGGAAGAAGCAATTGCAATGACAAGAGTTCCCTTAACAAATCTCAATTGGAGGTTTGGTAGCAAAAAAACATTTATCATTCCCGTGCCATAAAAGTGCTTCTCTTTATCGCTCTCCCACAACAACAGCAGCAACGACCCAGAGGTCAAACCCAAGGCATTATGTGTTTAGTTTTAATGTGTTGGTACAGAGACCCTGATTACAACTGTAAAGATGCCACTGCACATCACTTACTGTCCACTTGATA
Organism: Latrodectus geometricus; assembly: GCA_026290005.1. NCBI lineage: Eukaryota > Metazoa > Arthropoda > Arachnida > Araneae > Theridiidae > Latrodectus > Latrodectus geometricus. Next base: position 82,150 of record JAPDSC010080256.1, read on the forward strand.
TGGAAAAGGGCAAAATGATTAATTGTATTTTTATACCCGATTTCACACACTCGCCTCCGTTTTCAGTTTTGCTGACGAGTTCTGCTTAATGATGGCAAAGTAAATAATGGCTGCAGAGTGGAAGTGGGCCTTGATGGGAGGCTGTCAGTGCGCTGCACTAGGGATGAGCACTGATTTATAGCTTTTTTTTTTTTTCGTTCGAGCTAATATCTTTTTCCGAGGGTTTTAAAGAACTTAATTCCTAGTTTTATCACAGATGCCATGTAGTTTTCTTTCATTCTCAAAAAAGAAAGGGGAAGTACAAGTGTTGTGATTGCGCATAGGTTCCATTGAACACAAACCAGCAAGGAAAGTTAATAGCTTTTAAGGTGAGATGTATATTTTTGCTCGGATGTTTGTAGCACTGAAAAAGAAATGACATCCAGATGAAATAAAATTTATTAAATAACTGATGAAATGAGAAATAGCTTACTGAATACTTAAAAGAAGTTAAAAGTACTAGTAAAATATATAAAACTGTAAAAAATATTTTTGAAATGTTCTTCCCTTTTCAAAATTTTTGTGGGATCATAACAATTTGACAGAGAAAGGTACTTAACACATAATTTGAGAATTTATTCAAACAAAGGACTTTTCGTTTATGTTAAGCTCTTGTCACTTGCACATACAGTGGTCTACATAGAGAAGCGTTAACGATTGCCAGTATGCTTGACAATATACAGCAAAGAATAGGGATAAATTATCGGATTTGCATCATAAGATTATAGCTGACCATAAAAGAATACAAAGATTGCTCAATTAATATCATCACTTAAAAGGAAGAAACAAGTAAATTTGTCAACAAAATTTGTGTTTATTATATTTCATTTAAAAACAAATTGAAGAAGAATATAGAAATGATAATTTTCGATACTTATCAGATCATTGCACCCCTTCTTGTGATAATTTTATCAGCTTCATTAAACCTGACATAACATCATCAAGTGAAACTACACACTGGGCTAATACACCTCTATTCGTAGATATCATAATCCTTGTTTACAAGTCACGTATTTATGCTGATTCAGGATAAATAGTTCCACAGTAAAAACTCTGCTCGCAACGAAATGAAGAGCTGACACAAAATAACTGCCCAAGTTAATGCAAATCTCGTCAATTCTAGTTATTATTTGGACGCTTTTTTGGTTTTAAGACGAAGATACATAGCTAAATATTATGATATATTATTTTAAATTGGAGAGCGGAAGCAAGCAGGTTTCCTTTCATTTAAAAAATATCCATATTCTCAACTTTTTTTTTTAATATTATCCAGAAATGGTGACAATTTTATTAACGTGACAAGAGAGAAGAACTACTTCCACGAAATCATTAATCGTATAAATTGTGAAGTTATGTTTGTAAGTAGTGGAGGGAAGAGGGGTAAAATTAATGGTTGTAGTAGCTTGACCTCATGTGAGAGCAGGCAGTTGGAGGCAGGGGTTAAAAAGATTATATACATACGTCTATATGATTAGGTGTCGGAGACGCTGACACTGATATCACTTAAGGTCTTCACCCTGTCATTAAGGACATTTAGTGTCCGGAGGGGAAGATTTTTGCCGCAACTCATAAAAGCCTTCATTACAGCAGTCAGCGGATATATCACAGACTTCTCAAAAGTCAACGAGCAATTAGGGAGTGGTAAAAGCTCACATTAGAGCACCACAACCAGGAAGCTAAAATTTTAATCAAGGCTTAAGCATCTCCAGTTTGCAATTCCTCCGCATCTTATTCAAAATCTAAGTTAGCATGGGTTATTTGTCCACGATCAAGTCTTCTGCATCTCAAGCATCTTAAAAATTATAATGTATGGCATATTCAAATATACGAAATTTCCGACTATTCTTGTACAGGCTATCCTACCAATAATAGTGCTATCTTTACTTAATTTTGCCTGATAATGGTTAATTTTGCATCTTTCTGATCTTCATTATTTAAGACGGACGTGCCAGGAATACCATAGAAATTTTAATCACATTCGACCAAATTTTCGTTACTTTTGTTTTTAGTCGGAAATTTCTAAGCATTTAAAAAGTTAGAGGCATAAAAAGTAAGTTTGTAACAATTATAAAAGAAATTAAGCACACAAATTGGCTTTTACAGTATTTAAAATCAGCTAAAAGAATTTTTCTGCTTCTTTTGAATCAAAGATAAAACATATAAACTTTATTCACTGTTTTATTAATTTATCTTGGATAAATACAATAACACATCAGATTTTACCAGTTGCTGTTATATAACTTAAGAGATAATAATACAGTTTTTTTCAGAAACAGCCTCAAGGTACTATTCAAAAAATAAGCAAGCAAATTAAAAATAAGAAACTCTCCTAAAGCAGTGTCCAATTAAGTTTATTTAGAATCATTTGGCAAGTGGTTATTCTAAGCCACTTTCAACAAGACATTAAAAAAGTTCTTTTTTTTTTTTAAATAAAATATTAATAAACGTGTTAAAAATATGAAATTTCATATAACAAGCATTTAGCTTCTGCTTTATTATAATATCGTAGGACTTGGTTTTCAATATTATTTACAATAACAAGCAAATTAGTTTTTCATGTATAAGTTTACGAACAATTTCTTTTTTATACTGGAAATTCAACTATTTTTTTCTCAACTTCAATCAAGATAAATCGATAGTACATTAGTCAGTTGATAAAATGCACTGTTGAAAACTGTTAGATTCCCACTGATGACACATTCTCGTACATATATAAAGCAAGAGCCAACAAATAAACGCGTTAAAAAAGAACAAAATAAAAACTAAAGGAGTCTCATGTCGATAATTTATAGATTATTTTTCATAAAATAAATTATTTTAAAAGAATGAAATGCTTGAGTGTTTGTAGTGATTGGGAATCTATTTTAACCCGAGAGCCCCACCTTCAATACTGTATCGTGTGTATAAAATAACCGTTAAAGAAAAACAAACGATATGTATGCTATTTAGATGGGTTTTACATTTGACATTTTATTGTTTACAAAGCCATTTAATCAAAATAAAAATGAGCATTACAAGGCTTTAAGCTATTATTTACTAGAAAAGAAAGGATTAAAGGCAATATTTTCTCGTAGGAATAAAATTTAATAAACATTGATTACTACTACTTTAAAAAAAAATATCATGGTTAAAACTTTTCCAACAGCACATAAGTTAGATTGAACCCTAATAAAACAGCTTTTATAAGTAAATTCCGATATATTCAAAAATATTACGCAATGATTTGAATTACAGAAATTAATAAGACGATAGCACGCAAGACGGAACTTTTGGTGTATATAACAAGCTGTTATTTATGGATCAGAAACTGAACATTGAACTTCAACACAAGAACATGAGAAGATGTTAATAAGCCTGAGAGAAAGATTTTGAGAGCTATATTTGGACCAGTCAAAGATGGCGATGTTTGGAGGAAACGATTCAACCACGAAATTCAAAAACTGTTTAAAGAAAAAGGCATAATAAATCAAATAAAATGAAAGAGTCCAGTGGTTGGGACACATGGAATGACAACCGATGTACAAAAGAAAAATTTTTAAAGATCGGTGTCATGGCCAAAGAAAACGCAAAAGAACAAGGAAAACATGGATCGAAGAGGTTGAAAAGGATCTTAAGAACTTGAAAATAACAAATTGCATAACTAAGGCACGAAAATGACTGCTTTAAAGTCGAATTGTTAAGGAGGCCATGATTTGTAGTGTATGTACCATGGATTGAAGTGCAGAAGAGTTAGATATTACACAAGGATTATCTATAATTACATGGCCTATGCTTTGCGAAAAATGTTCAATCAAGCATTCCTTATTTTTAATCTATGCATTTAATCGGCATCTATGTACCAAAGGATTGAACTTTCTTGCAGCTGATTTCACCTTTTTTATGAACAATATTCCTTCTATTCCAAAATCATTTCAAATTTTAATTTTAAAAAAGTCTCTATTATTTTGCAATTGAAAAGAAACACATGGACCAATTTAATTAAGAAGCCGGCGCTTGGTTTGTGGACAACACTTCACACTGAAGTAAAACGTCGGTTCCAAGCTGCTGGATAATAGATAAAATCCACACAGATATAAATCCAGCCGTGTGAGGGAGGGGGGAAGGGAGAACGAGTAGTGACAAAATTACAAGGTTTCTCTGTCTCACCCTCTAACACTGGTATTGTAATTAATGACATCCGCCTCAATGGGTTGCCGGGGTGATCCAGCCCCTCACTCCCCAACTTCCCCAGCGAAGGCGCACAGAGGGGTTAATTAAGACGCCGGGGGAAGGTGGACGGTTATAGGTGACAGTCCTGCCTTGATCCCAGAATGCGTTGTCCGAGATCTTATATTATAACCTCAAGGCAAGCGATAACTATTTCAGGGGTAGACCCTTTATTAGTTTCCAGACACTGATGCCCTCTATCGTTTGGATTGATGAAATACGATAGCAAAAAACGGAAGATGTGATTTACGCGAGAGGTGGGTGGGAGATGAAGATGGGATGATAAAGAACATTAATCGGCGACAGGAAAAGGATGAGATTTAGAAGAAAACTATATCTTCAGATGACGAGTACACAAGTTCCAAGGCTGAACCAAAAGTACTGCCTTTATTTAATCTGGAATAGAAAGTTATAAATCACATTGGGCATAAATTTTCAAAAAATCCATACCCAAAGTTAATAAATTACAACAGAAACATAAATAATCTATTGAAAATCATTTTTCAATACTTATTTCGAGGAATTTTAAAATACTCATTCCAGAACAAAAAGAATCGATATTTATTAACCTTCCATTTTCCTGCAAATAATATTGTACTCAAACATTAACATTTCTTGGCTATTAGATTTGCTCTGAATTCTAATGCATACTTAAGTGGGAGAAAATTTAAAAGTCTATTATAAAACTAATGATTTTTAAGCAAACGTAAACTATTTCATCATTTTTTTTTCTTTTCTTCTACTGCTTGTTTCGTTTGTCGCTCAACGATAATTATTTTGCCCTAAAAAGCTAAATAAACTGGGACCAATAGTTTAAAGTAAAATTTGAAACATTATAAATATAAAAGTCCCCACATAGTGAAGAAAAAATTTCGTTTAAAAATTTTAGAACATTATTTGAACAAAAAAAGAAATATTTATGCTTGGATGCAAAGCATAAATTGGTGTTTGCAGCATCAGGAACTCTTGCACCAAAATAACTTTCTTAAATGAAAAAATCGTGCTCAATTCATCGAATCTAAAAGAATGAAGATAATTCCCAGTTATTTCAAGTTAAATTAATAAAAAGGTTTCTCTTTAATTACTTTACACGAGCAATACAAGTTTAGCCATCTTCATACCATTGTTAATCATATACTACAATTATTGAAACAACCTCCCCCCCCCACAAAAAAAATGTAATGAGTAAAATCCTGTTCAATATGCAAGATTCAATTACGAAATCATGACAGAAAAGTAAGAATTTCGTAAATTAAAATGGATCGGTGAAAGTAAATGGTTGAGATGTACATCCTCCAGTGTGCCCGTTTACAGCTTTCAACATCACACGATTTTGGTTAATCTAACTGAAAGCAATTTCGAAAATAAAAGGCACAAGTTATACAGGGCGATTCGGCGGCATTCCTTCGTTATTAATTTCCTCGCAATCTTCTTTCAGTTTCGCCTACAGATTCCTCAACAGAAACAGAAAAGCGTGATTATAATGAACTCGAAAATTGCCCTCCTCAATCGCCAACTCTCGAATGCAGGCATAATTTCCCTCTCCACAATCAGCCAAAGAAAAGAATAAAAAACACGCGCCAAAGAGAAAAATTTCGGCCGGCAAAAATTTTCATCGTGAGCGAATATAATGAACCAATCACAAAAGCAGAAAATTAAAGTCAATTATCCCGCCTTAAACACCACTCCAAACACTGAAATGAAACGGATTAGGCCATTGGTCTGCGATGTCTTATCAGGGAACCTTCCCCTCAAGGTTGACAACGTTGCCTGCAAATAATAATCGCGCGGTTGTACGTGGAATAAAAATAAAATAAATCGAAATTACACGTTTTAACCACCTTTTTCCGTACTTGTATAATTTTGACAAGTAATTTTTTTTTATATTCCTCCTCTCGCCATGGGAACGGACGAAGAAACAAATCGGCCAATCGCAAAAATAACAAAGAGCTGGAATCATTTTGAGAAACATAATAACGTAATGGTACTCGGTTAAAAGCATCATAATAAATAAAGACTGGGCCTTAGATGGGCTAATTGCTGTTTTACAATAATCGATACTGATGCAGAAGCGGGGTTATTTTCTTTAAATTGACTACGCCGCTGTTTTTGAGAGCTTATTTCTGTAGCCATTATTTCCCATCTCCTTAGATGGCGTCGCATTCGAAAAGAAATTTTTTTCGTGCCGAGACGAAAAAAGATATCAAATGATTGGATATATTTTAATAGTAGTAAAATGCTGAAGAATCAGTTCAGTCCAGCCCAGCCCTATATGCACAAACTTTTAATTCGTTTATTATTGTGATATGAGTCGTCAAAAGAAACTTAAAGAAATATAAAACGTGGAAAGTAATAAGGCATCAGATAAAAAGATATCACCCTATATTAAATTTTTTTAGATAATAAAATGAGAGAAAAAAAGACTTTATAGTTCTATAACGAAAAAATTTATTCACTAGAGGAAATTTATACCCCTAAACAGAATTTTAATTCGTTGTTAACTGTGATATCTAAAATATTTACCATGTACAAGAAAACAAACGCTGGAAAGAAATAAGGTACCGAATCAAATATATCGTAATACGTTCGTTTTTCTTAAAAATCTAAAAAATATTATATTACCCAGAATTTTACTCAATTAATAATATACAGTCAGAGAAAATGAGCCCTGTATGCAAAGAATTTTAATTTATGTATGATATGTAAAGGTTAAGCAATAAAAAGAAAAACAAAGAAATCAATAAAATATTTGATAAAAAGATATCGCGAAATTTGCTCTTTTTTTAAAAATATTAAGATATAGATTAAGAAAAAAAAAATATAAGCACTTAGATTTTATAATTAAAATAGATTCACTCATAATTTTTATATAGAACAAAATTGTGATTATTTTATGGTTCGTAATGTTTGAAGGTTCAGCAATATGAAATACATGAACAAAAAAGGAAAAAATAGTTCCCAGATAAAAAATATCTGAAGTTTCTTGTTTTTTTTTTATTTTTATTTATTATTTTTTTTTTAAAAAGATATTTTAGAAAATAAGTACATGATTATCCGTAGTTTTAACAAAACATTAAAAACCTTATATAGAACACACAAATTTGAATTACAAACTAGAATTTATATTTTTAAGCAGACATATCACTTGACTAAAGAATTTGTGACTTTTCACAAATGTCATCCCTCAATGGCACAATAAATATACATATCTATCATCCGCGTGGAAGGGGTGGGTAACATTAGTCAAATGTCAAAATTTTCGAGTCCAATGAGTTTTTCCTAAATCCTCTGCACAGTATTTTGGCAAAAACTGCCTTAATATTGCAAAAGACACAAATAGCTAGGTAAGCATTTTATATGAAATATCAATAAATATAGAAACTATTACTAAGGGAATATAAAATAGTTAATATTTTTAAGACAATGTATGTGTTTATTTCCTTTATCCTACATGTACATTTAAATTTTTTATCACTTCCTATGCCATTAAAAAGTAAAACATGTGTAATTTAGAAATATACAGCTTTAATTGCACAATATTAGTTTAAATTTGCAAAATAGATTTCCGCTTGAATCAAATACCAAATATTAAAAAAAATTCTAAAATTTATAACAGTTTGTCTAAAAAAGTTCATGATTTATTCGTTACGAAATTTAGTTTGTTCGCAGATACGAAACATTTATTTCAACTTGTCGAACCTCTATATTCATTTCCAGTGTTCCAAATTGTATAGTAATGATGATGTTTGTAAAATAATACCAGGAGAAATTATTCTGTCTGATATATATATATATATAAATTTTCAAATTTTTTTTCCAATTCAATTAAGAATGTCTATCAAGGGATAGACATTTTTAATTTAGCTAAAAATACCAATCAAGTGAAAATTTTGAAATGTAAATCACTATAACTCATGTTTATGTAAATCCATCTTATATATAATGCAAAAAATGTACAATTTTTAAGACGCACATACTGATTTTTGAAAGCATGACAGTAATTATATTAAAAAAATTGTTTAAAATATTTGTTTTGAACATTTAATACGTTATTTTAAAAATTTTCTCTTAAAATTACAAGAGAAAAGTTAGCGTAATGCATTTTTCTAGCAGAAAATGATTAATAAAAAAATTTTTTCTGATGAATAATATTCAAATTTGTGAACTAAATCTGCTTTTGCAGATAAAGATATTCTATGATATCGAAAATCAATTTTTGTACACTATTTTCCATATTTTTTTGAAATAATTTACGTACTCAATTAAAAATTCTTCATCATTAACATTTCTTTACTTTGATCAAAGCTATTAAATTAAATTTTCACTTGAACACGAATTGTTTCGTACAAGAACTCAAAATAGTTCAATTTTTACGTACTGATAATAAGTCCCGGAAAAGCGTCAATGATTTTCTCTTGTAAAATAGGGAGGAAAAAAAGAAAATCCCTATTGCATGAATTTTTTTCCCTCGGCACAAATCATGCAACATGTTCCGAGAAACTGCAGTTCCCATAAATTTCCGACGTCGAAAAGTATCACACGATCCAAAAAAAAAAAAAAAAAAAAAAAAAAAAAAAAAAAAAAAAAATTTTTAAAAAAGAGAAGTTTTTGGAGCTAATTTTTTAAGATAACTCTTCTCTTTTTGCTTTCGACTTTCAAACAAATGAATCCCCCCTACCAAAAGAGGAAGGAAACTGCCTTCAAAAATAAAAGCGCAGGACATAATCACCCAGTGCCAAAGACGCTCTGCCATTTTTAAAACTTTTCTTCATCATCCTCTTCTTCAGGGGCATTATTAATGAGAAAAGAAGACATGACATACGGAGTCCGCAAATCTCGTAAAGATTATCACATTGCAAAAGAGGCGAAATTTTTGGCGAAGAAAAACTTTCTCTTTTCCCCCTCTTCGCTGCGGCGTTAATACGCATCCTTCGCATACATATATCTCATCCTCAGGAAAGAGGTAATTTCCTTAACTAGCTCTCGGTGGCTCTTTCGCGAAAACTCCTTGGCGTGGCTAATCATATTCTTGTTTTACATCTTTACACCTTCATCAGTTTTCCGTCCGTACGGAAAATTCTTCCACCCCTAAGTGCGGACGGTGAGCTAATTCATTAAAAATGATATTCGAGGCCCTTTTAGTGCGGTTTTCTCTCGTCTATAATAATAATCATGTCTCCCGTTGGCGCTCGCTGCTTCTTCTGTATCGCCTTACCTCCGCGCTTACAAAGAAACCCAATTGGGTTTGCGGGGTTGCAACACGCCTCACAAGCTTCAGGAGAGTTTTCGTCGCCAAGTGCCATGCAGATTCGAACAGCGTTTTACATATTTTAGGATTGGATGGAAAATGTAAACTTTTTTAAAATTTAAATTTAAGAAAGTTCACATAGCATTTAAAAACTGTTGCCATATGTAATAGTAAGCAACTATTACATATGGCAACAGTAATAGTAATATGTAATAGTAAGCAACTAATATCTTAAATTAGGATAACAATAGTCTATATCATACATACAAATAATTTAAAGTTTCAAATAACTTATTTTGAATAACTAATTAAATTAGAACAATGAATAACATATACATGAGAAAAGAAATTTTAAATCCTTTCAGACGAATTAAAGAAACTGAAAAATAAACACATAATAAATAAAGATCACGCAAAATATTTTAAGTTCTTGCCAAATCACATTAACTTTTTCAAAATGAATTTACAGAAGCACGGTCAGGGATCAAATACTGAAGAAATTAACATTTTAAAACAAGAACAGAGGAAATGAAACAATAATAATGTGGTGTTTTCACGATCCTATCGTCTCCAGGATAGTTGAATGACACAAAACAAATGATTGGCACACGAAACATTTATTTCACATTAACACACAAACATGAATTCAGACATTTATCCACATTTTTAAAGGACATTTAGTTTCACAACGACCGGGAGAAGGACCCACTACCTCCAAGTAATTAAAACAAACCAAACGTCCATCTCTTTCCACCTGGTCTCAATATCTCTACCCCAAGCAGATAACAAAATCAAAAGATTTAGTTCCAGTTAACTGTCTGATTTTCACAAATAGTAAGTTGAATTAGCTAAATTGATACGCAAGAAGTTAATCCAAATCCACGAGATTATACTTGTCCAATCAAGGCAATAACCAAAACCCACGAGCTGTTGATACGGTTTTATATATTTTTTAGCAATTATTTATTTTTGAACAAAATATGTATGCATTTTCAGAGGAAATCTCTATAAAGACCAACTTAAGCAAGCCAGGTCCTTCTGCACCGCCCATTTGGTTATTAACAAGGTCAATTACTGATTTTATCAGTCCAATGTAAACTTTTGCCGAAGGTTCGTTTAATTAATTTTCATAAAATTATTTTCATGGGTGATAATTTTTCACATTTGTCATAGTTACCTCCCCTATAGGTTGTACAATAATTAAATAATGTTAATTGTTAGTAATTACATAGATAATTGCAAACTATTAACCCTCGTCCACATTTTGTGAAATTTTTTGATTAACCCTTCGTCAAAAATTTATGATTTTACAAACAATTAAAATTTTTTCTTTATAAGCCTATCTTAATAATTTCTCTAATTTTGCATCTTATTGAGTAACAGTTCTACTTCTTTTAATATCGCTATTTTGTTTCTAAGGCGAGCCTTGAGATATTTTTTAAAGATAAATAGAATTTCTAGATGAAAAAAGGTTAACCTCTAAAAACAAAATATTCCCCACAAGGGTCACTTATTGTTTCTTTTATATATTTCTTTTGAGCATGGTCCATAACGTCCATAAGTAATAAGAAACCTACACTAACCTTGAAAGCATTTCTTTCTACAATGTGCTTAGAAATAAATAAAAGGTTAAAACACAACACAAACTATAAAATAATAATAACAATAATAATATATAAAATACTAGGCATTAGTTTTCCTATGATATTTCTAGATTAGAAGTTAATAAGAAAATTTATAAATAAAAGTAATTAAAATAAAAAAGCATAAATGGAGAAAGAATATTAATGAGAAACATTTAAAATAAAATTAAATGATTATTTTTAAGTGTAAACCTGATTAGCAAAATCCTTGGTAGATTTCACAGAAATTTAATAAGTGAAATGAACAATAACTACTGTAAGTTAGATAAAAAAAATAAATAAATAAATAAAAATATTTACGTCGAAATCACGTTAATTAAAATGATTCTTGTAAAAATTTCAAACAAAATAAAAATGTTATTTTTACTAAATTTTTTAATGACACAATCTCATTTGAACAATTTCTTTTTTATAAAATTAACTTAAAATATACATCCAAAATTTAGAACTAAAATCTTTTTCTTTACATCTAAAATTTTTAATTTTGGAATGAAACTAATTTCTTCTTAATGGAAATTTTCTAAAAATGGAAAACAACAGGCATTTAAAAAAAGTTTTTAAATAACGTATTTTTTAAATTATATAAGACAAATATAGATAAAAAAATTAACTCACAAAAAACTGTTTAAACGTATTGAAATACCTGTTAAACATATTACAAAAAATATCTGTTTAAACGTATTAAATTGAAAATATAAATTCTACACAGTTAGATTTACTTTGGTTTACTGATTATATTATCAAATATTATTGTACAGTTTCGGGCAATCCTCTCACAGATAAACTAAATTGTTAATTATCCATTTCAAACTATTTTTACACTGATTTTAAAAGGAAAAAAAATCAAGAGGTGTAAAAAAAATCTTAAGAAATATCTCAAAAAAGTGAAAAGTCGCCAATGTGGCAAACCGAAGTCTCCAAAGCATTCTCCCCGAGCGGAAGGTAAGGGATCATCAATCTTAAACTCGACTTAATGTCATTATGTTCGGTCGCAAAAGGCTTTGGGTTGGAAAGGGGGGGGGGAGAGAAAGTGGAGAAGCAATGGGGGGATACAAAGTAAGACAGAAAAGGCGTGAATATTTCATAGTTGATTTTACGCTGAAACACAGGAAGGAGAGTGCGGAAAAAGTACAAAAACGGAGCGTTTTCCTAAACAGGACTTGGCGCAGATATTAGGTTAACTGAAGGAGTCGCCCGGTACAATGGGTTTCAATCTCAAGTTTATTGAAATTTTATTTAAAAAAAATGAAATAATAATGATGAAACTTAAGGGAGGAAAACCCGTCCTCTCTCCCCTTTTTAAAAGCTTCATTTAATTGAAACTTACACAGCCTTTCCTCCCACCTTCGTAAGGGGGAGTTAAAAATTTCTGAAGACTACATTCATAATTCAAATTCCTTTTCAACTCAATTACTGAATTCCCATTTACCGCCTTAGTTGGAGGGAAAACCTCACTTTGCCATTAATTTAAGGCACTTCAATTTGTATATATTTATTGTTTTCGCTTTAAAAAAAGAACATTTTCCGTTTATTTTATAAGACAGAAAAGAAATTTGAAAAATTATTTGATCATCATCTGTCGGTTATCTTCTTTAGGGTAGTTATAACTATTAAAAGGGACTGATTATAGTTTTTAAAAATGTTATATATGACAGAAATACAAATATTAAAAGGCAAAAGAAAAAAATTAATAAAATATAAATTGAATTTAAATTTAATATGGAGAGCAAAATAAATATGCAAATGCAATTAAATACCAACATGGCCAGCAATATCAGAAGGTATTGTCTATATAGGCGCAAAAGCATAGCAAGAGGTGGTGTTGACCCCATTCATACAAATCTTACACAACGGAAAAGTGATTTTTATGCCAAAGTGATCAATATTACCTGGTGAAGCCTGATGTTGGAGTTGAATTCTACATGTTGACTTTGCTTTCTATACTTCATTTGTAATTTATTCATTATTTCTTTTGCCTTTTAATATTTGTATTTCGATTGTATTCTTTGAATTTGAAGAAACAGATTTTTGTATTTTTTGGCACTTTAAATACGTCGTTCTCGCAACATGGTGAGTTGCAGATCCAATACTGGGGTTCCTGCTTCAAAATTACGATGATTCCAACCCGGCTATTTCCACCTAACTGACAGAGACTCACTCTAAGCTAAGTACAGGGCTTTTATTTACATGTAATTAATGTATTACGATACAAACGACTGCATATAACCTTAGAAAAACTAAATACTTAATCGAAATTCGCATAAATAAAAAATATTATTTAAATAAGTTAATCTCTGTATTGTAAAAAGTTTTAATCAATTTTTTGAATGAATAAAATCTAATGCAATTTTTTCTATAATTTCGTTTAAAACTTCAAAGGAACAAACTATTTTAAGGACAAATCTATTTTTTGACACCAACCTCCAACAACAGAAGTATTTATTAAGGAAAATAATGATTTCAAATTTTGCTTTTAATATCTTACAATATTTAGATCTTTGAATATAATTGTTTGGGCTTAACTAATTTAGAAAGATAATTAAATGATATACTTACATATAAAAAGGAAAAAAAAAAAAATTATGGATATGAATAAAATTTTAATCGAGTTGATTTCAGAGCGCAATCTGATTGACTTATTTATCCATAATAAAAAGGTCATTGTGATAAAAAAAAAAAAAAACTTGAATGCGATGAACACTTGAAAGACAAACAATGTCGGAAGAAAGAAAATGTATTGATTGCGACAAGCAGCATCTAACAGAGGGTATCGCGCGTGCAAACCCATCCTTTCCTAAATCCCATAGTGATGATAAAATATATAAAACGAGGAGGAGAATAAAACGGAATACCCCTCCCCCGCACTGCCGAGAGAAGATCCCCAGCGAACCTTCGGAAAAAGGAAAAATTCAAACAGATCACACAAGGATACCAGTTCCTAAATTCCAGAAACCTCCTGTTGGTCATACAAAGAACTGGACACATCTGGTATCAGAAAAAAGGGGGAAGGGAGGAAAAAGAGAACATTCCTCTCGCCAACTTATGCCCAAGCACTATTTCACCTTTAAGACCCCTCCATCACGCCCCCGCTCCTTAAAAACCATTATTCCCTCACAAAGCTTTCAAAATGCTCCTCTGTTTTTCTGCGCGATTCTATTTTATGAAAAATCTTTCTGTTTCTCTGATAGGCATAGGGGAATGTATGTATGTATATACACGCACTCATACATATAGCACCATGCTATTTCAATTCTCTGGCCCACCCCTCGCCACTTTCCTGGGCTTTGCACAAAATGCTATGCAATACAAGGAGGTAGACGAGGATATGAAAAAAAAGTGAAATGAAAATTCGCTGCGTTAGCTAGTGGGACAGCTTGTCATGGTAACACGTGATACAATACCGTCCTACAGAAAAGGAAAGAAAGCAAAACAAATGTAGAATATGACCTGTTCCAAAGTTTTTACGCTTTCTCTTCCCTCTTTTTATTTGCCGGCACCCATGGTCTTTGTATGGTAAGCCTTTTGCGGAAGCAAAAATGTCACTTTCCGTTCGAGGAGCCGTTTCCAAAGTGAAAGTTGAGACACTGAATCAACGGAAACAGTCACCTCTCAAATATTTGTTACAGATGGTAACGCGAAAATTACTCGATAATGAAATGGACAGAAAGTCATAGACAATATAATCAAAGTGGAATCATTTCACAATTTGTAGGCGCACTTGTTCCCATTTCCAGCATCATTAGACTGAGCATAGAAACAGAAAACAACAAATTGCAGTCTTTAAGTAAAATATTGCACTCTAGACAGTTATTTATGAACACATATCAGCTTTTCATCCTTTCAGTAAGTCGTAAAAACAGAGCACCAAGCATGCTTGTGAACTAAATACTGGTAGTTTCGCGTTAGGCTGACCACCTAAACCGGGATTTATGTTTTGTACTTCAAAGACCTCGGTCAAGAAAACAAATATGGGCACTGTAGGCCTTGGCACCCAGATGGGTTGTCGTACCACAGAGTTTAATTTAGTTTATAAACAAATAAGATATAAATTCATATACTGAATCGAGAGATTTGGATGTGCCCCGACTTTTTCTAGAAGTTTATTTCAAGCCAGCCTAATATTGATGAATTTTCTTCCTTTTCTTGATTTCTGAAGCATCCAAATTCTCTTTGATGCAACCTCTTGTAATTTTCTTACATGTATCTTTATTTGTAACAAACTCTAGAGGAATCCACTATATGTTTAACCAGAAAAATTACGTTTTGTATAAGGCTGTTTTCCTTTATTCAGATTAGATAGTTTGATTCTTTGCATTTTAATAAATTCTGGAATTTAAATACACATGGAATTATGGGACTGAAGCACAGCTAATTACATTAACATCAGAACGCTATCGTCGAATACTACACTGTTTTAAATTACAAGTTAAAATACAGAGATCTCGTGATTACATTCAGGACTTCAAAACGCGTTAAATGTTAGACAGAATGATTTGAAAAACATTTCAGAAGGAACATTGGAACTTTGTTTGAGCAAGGAAAATAAATCATTTCCAGCTGTCTTACAGACTCAGAAATTACACGCTTGACTATGATATTTTATTCATTTTAATAGTAGCTTAGTTGTTCTCATTTGAATTAAACAATAGCTTTAATAACCATAGCAATTACAAATTTCATGGATTCACGGGAGTTCTCGTTTAATTTCAACTTCTGATCACATAACATTTACTTTGAACAACTTTAAACAGATTACAAATTCAACTATAATGAAACTATGCTACTATTTTTAAATTTTAATACACATGATTTTTGCGATTAATACTATTCAACACTTCAGGTTTCCAAATGTAATTTAAAAATGTAAAACGGCGCTAATTATGAAACTAAAGTCAACAATGACATGCATTCATATATAATAGGTAAAAGTACTTTTTTGACCACTTCATATAAAAAAGACATTTTTTTAAAACATTTATTGTGATTAATTACTTATTTCAACTATAGGAAGATACTTTTTCTGATATACCAAATGGTAAATTAGTAGTAACATCGTCTGCAAAGAAAAGATCAAAACTCCCGATCAACTTATCAATTTGTGTATCACCCCTGTCTGAATGTAATTCTCTTTCTTTTAAGCAGCGAAAAGTTTTTATGGTGGTGATTGATAAATAGGCAGAGAGGGGTTGGGGGCTTCGTAGTTTTTCGGTATCGTTTTACACTGATCGTTAGATGTCTCAGCAGTTTTGCAAAAAGGGAGGAGATATCTAATACCACAAAATGACCAGCTGCCCCATCATTGTTTCCGATTTTTTTTATTCCTCCTCCCAGCCTCCCTTTCTATTTCACTTTCCATTCCAGGAGTGAAGAGAAAACAGAATGAAATTTTCCACTTTCTGTCCTTTCAGCAAATAGTAGTGTTTTCAAGAATCAAATATTATGTAAGTCGCATTTATTAATTTGAAATAAAATCCCCACTTACGAATAATTCTATACTCTAAGAACTCAGTGTTTTTTTTCAACATTGATTTAAAAATATGATTGTTTTTCATTCGAACTAAAATTCTTTTTTGGGCATAGTTGAAAAAAAAAAAAAACTTTATTTCTATGTAATTTATGTATTTTCGATGAGTACGGAAAATATAAAATCTATATTTGTTAAAAAGATGCAGAGAGGAGCTATTGCTAATGCGAATAAATGATATGAAGTAGATACTTATTAAAGAAAAATCATAACTTTTGAGAAAATATACTAGTTTAGCTAAACATTAAAAAAATCGTAATAAATAACAAAGAAAAAGATAAAAAATAGGAAAATTTTATGGCAATCGCTAAAATATATTTCTCATTTATTTGAGAGTAAGAATTTCAACGTAGTCAATTTTCGCCAAAGAATTGGAGAACTATAAAAAAATCATAGCTTTTTTATAAAGAAAATCGATTTGGCGATGGTTAAAAAGTGACGATAAAATTCTCAAGATTTTGCAACCATGATACAGAAAAGGATACTTGTATATTAAAATCATGTTAGTCGTCATAGCATATAAGTACCAAAATTTCAGGATTAAGTAATTTGATTCCCAAATTTCGAAGATTTAAATCTCTAACATATACAGATTATTTTTCTAGCAAGAGATAAATAGTACCATCTTGTAGCGTTGAAGACAGTATAATTAGCTTTATTGAAAGATGAACGCCTAGTAAAAGATATTTTCACTATTTATTTTATAAAACGAAATCGTTCGAAAAATAGTATTTTAGAATGTTGAGGATTTTGGAAGTATAAACGCCAATCGTTATAATCCTAACTGAGGGAACCGATACCTCACGAGACAGGTGTTATTGGCACAAACCACGTTTAAGCTTACAGAAGCTAATCCATATTAGGTAAAATACCTGGACCGTATAACATTTCCCCATCAGGTCAAGCCATAATAATCAATCGGGCGAGGTTTTATGAGGCCAGCGAGAGGCCACACCTCGTCGCCAACAACAGCGAAATATACACTCGGCATGTCATCAGAACCAATTTGTATGCTAATACCCGCAGAGTAACTAATGAAAAGCCCAAGACTGAATGGAAACCGCCGGCTAAAATGCAATCGAAAACTCAGCAGGGACTCGAAAAAACAGAAATAGAGGTTTCTCGTTGCCAGTTTTAAGGCATCGGTCAGTCAACACGTCGAATGATTATAGAAATGTCTCAAAGAAAAATGAAATAGTGGGTTTTAATGAAGGTTTTTATTATAGTAAACAAGTTTCTTTACTAAGTCACGCATTGGCTTGTTTGTTATCAATCGGATGATAGAAAATGCATAAACCAAAGATAATGATGCAAGTTTGAGACCACACCTTGGTATAAATAGCAATGAAAAGCTAGTAGAAGCATCATTAAATTTGCCATACATTTGGATAATTCTAATATTTATAGTTAGATATTTTCAAAAAAAAAAAAAAAAAAAAAAAACTTACATTAGAATATACAATTCAACGAATGAACGATTTAATAAACTTAATTTTTTAAAACCATGTTAAAACAAATTAACTGCCAGTTAAAGAATGGGAAAAAAATAAGCTATCTTAGAATTACTTAAATTTTCTTTTTATATTAAATACGTATTCGTTGGTTTAGGTAATAATAAATCGTGTGGATCTAGTTAACCTTTGCTCCTTTCCGTGCATTTAAGTTACTATAAAACCATTACTTTGTTATTCGGTTTATTCTACTCTAATTCTTTACTTATTCAAAAATTATTCTATTTCCACATACACTAAGTCTCTAAAACTTTTATTTCAATTTCTAACTAAAAAAAAAAAAAAAAACATTCGTACATTCTTTAAAACTATGGAAAAAACAAATGGCATACAAAGAAATATTTTATTCAAACTATTTAGTAATTTTAATATACCATTTTACTAATGACGAATAACTATTTTTTAATGACGATGAATGAAACCATTTTTAGAAATATAATACTAGTTTAATTAGACGGTTTCGTTTGACACTAAGTTATATTGAAAGTAAGAACAGCCACTTTGGAAAGCAATATCATTAAACAGTACATATATAAATATGAAAATATTAGATGTACATTTAAAGTTTTATCATTCAATCATATTTTATATATGAATGCACTATTTTACATTCATTCGGTGTATCTCCTCTTTTAAACAAATACCCAATTTCTGATTGCATTTAGTTCTTCCTTCTGTTGCTGATCAGGATTATTTCATTGGAGATGTGGGCAGCGACTCTCTCGTATTTATGTTTATTATGGTTATCATTTCTTGCATGCGTAAAACTAAAAGTTTAATGATGACCGCTTCCAACACCTAAAGATAGATATACTCCACAGAGAATTTCAATTCATCAAAATTTCTAAAGAAAATAGACTTTATATTTATCTAACTCAACGAGTAAAAAGACGGAACGAAAGATAATATAAAAATATTAGCGTTTGTAATTTTCATAAAAAGTAAAATGTTTGTAAAATACGAGTCTCATAAACCTAATGTTAAATTTCTACTCACCCAGGAAGCTTTTTTGATCGCATGGGCAGTCACTGGGAATCACCAAGAGTTACAATTTAAAGTAGATTCAAGCCAGTACAAACATCCACTTTGAAATGGGAATCGAACCCACGAAATGGGAATCGAAATGTGGAATAATAGCTAAAGCATCACGCTTTTGGCTGCCACTCGACAATTATGGTCACATTAGCGAAGGACAAAGAACAGTTACTCGAAATAAGCTAGTTTCTGACCAGATAAACACTGCAAAATAAGTTCAAACATTGTTGGGATTATTATTACTCTTCCACTACAGAAAGAATTTAGTTGCGGCGGATCTTTGGACTTACGTGGAAATTTTGCGCAGACGAATAATGTTTGAGGTATAAGAAAGAAAGAGGACTGTCAGTGTGACAAGGAAATGTATTGGCACTCACCTGTTCGTATTTTTCGAGCTCTTGGTGATATATCTGGCGAATCTGCGCCAGTTTCGCCCGGTAGTCTGAATGTTCGATTGCATTCTCTGCCTGGGGCCCGCCAGGGCTTTGAGAGGCTGCGGCCGCAGACGCATTTGCCGCTGCGCCCGCTCCACCGCCCTTCTCCGGCCCGGCGACACCTTCTGCTATGAGCATGTTGTCCAACCTCATCAACTGCGGATCGGGGGGTTCGTCTTCCTGTGTGTTCCGCAGACTTAGAACTGAAACGAAAACAAGGTAAGACTCAGAACTACAAACTTATAATCCATATATTGTACTCTCATAAATTTTATAATGATAATATATACATAGTGTTTCTTTACTTGCAGCTAAACAGTCATTTCTTAAATAAAAGAGCTATATGATTAGCTATATGATGAGCTTAATAATTAGCTATATGAGCTGCCAACTTGGCAACACACACATATACATTAAAAAATTTTATTGAAACAAAAATCGTTATTACAGCAAAACTAAAATTTACCCAAAATCCAGATAAAAATTCTGTTAGCATATTATTCGTAATGAAAATTTTCACTATAGCAAAATTTTGATGATATTAATACCTGTCGTATCTGTGGAATTCATTTATAAATTATTGTAAAATTAAATTACTGTCACCATTGAATAAAAAGAAAAATAGCTGAACTCTTCTTGAGTTTAACTATTCAAAGTGAAAGCTATCGTGATGAGGGACACTAGGGCCAAAGTTCGCGGCACAAGTATTTTAACTCGAGAAACAGAGCTGTGATTATCAGTCACAATAGCACAACATGGAAGTTACAAGTTAAAAATTTTATACATTCTAATGAATAAAATCTAACAAAAAAAAAATGAATCTTTAAGCAACCAACAAGGGAAAATAAACCAGAAAAGAAACTTGAGAGTAAAATAGGAGTAAATTCTTCGAGATTTAATGGTTTTCTAAGAATTTTCATGATGGAAAATTCCAAAATAGTACTACTCTTATAACACTAGGCCAAATAATTCAGACGCATCTCATATACAAGTTATTAAAAAAAAATTCCAGAAACTGTAAAGAAGCGTTAAGCTTCTTTGAACAATGCATTTAAATTTTAATTTCAGCAGGAGGACCACTAATTATAATAATACTTCATTACTGCGTGTTTTTAGAAGTTTTCTCTACGCACCCACCCCTCTTTTTAATCTTCTTTGCGCGGCTAAAGGAACGTAGGAAAAAAATACACGCGAGGAAAAAAAAATTATATATGCCTAGTTTTTTAATAAACGCTACTTTCATTAAAGGAAAAAAAATGCACCTGGGTTACCTGAGCAGGAACATAATCAATTTTTTTAAATGCGCTTAAAGAATTTTTTCCCTTTGGTTCTAGACATAAAACCACCTATCATTAATAAGATTTTTTCTCACGTTCCAGTTTGAATAAAAAAAATAAATACACTGTGAAAAAATTCGTTAAAAAAATAGTGTTAATTCCATGCCGTTGATTTCAACTGTTAAAAACTTAAGATGAAGAGGGGAAAAAAAATAATAAAAAAGGTATCCTTTTTTTTTAAATTCAAGGTACCTTTTTATGTGTTAGATTTAATTTCTACAAAGCTCTGATGATATGGTGGTTTAAAAAAAAAAATGGCGGAAATGAAAATTTAGAAAAAATAGACCAGTACAGAAAGGACCTACGAAAAAAACTATTATTATTATTATTTTTTAATTCAGTGATATTTTTTTTTCCTCTTCTTATGTTGCGTAATCTTCTTTCGGCTAAAATGCGTGCCCGACTTGTGGTGTGTTTCCGCAGCGATGAACTTCAGAAAACACTAGCATTAATTTTTCCATTAATTTTTGCCACCAAGTTAATAAGATAAAATTAACTTTTTTTGGTAAGCAAGACTTTTTTTTAAATAAAAAAAAAGATTTTTTTTTTACTATAAAATGACGACACACCAGAAAAAACGGCAAAAAAATTCACTATGTTCCTTAAAAAAACAAGGAAAAATGCACGACATTACCCTGTCCGTTCGTCAAATTTACACTTGTGTAATTAAAAATTTACTTAATTTTGGATTTTTTTTAAAGCTAAAATTAAACCAGAATGTTTATTATTATTTTCTTTTACAGCAGCAAATCCTATTTGAAATCAACAAACAATAAATGACTACAATCAGAAAATTTGTTTTTAAATATCTTAAAGTATATATATATAGATACGAAGAGATTCGGTCCAATCAATTTCAAATAAAATAAAATAAAATGAAAAATTCAAAACTTTTATCGAATTTTAAAAATATTATACTGAGACAGAATGAAAATATTAAAATCAGGACACATTTACAATTATTATTTTCACATTATAAACTATTTATTTCCATTTACAGTAAATGTACACTGCTGATGAAAACATTGAAAAATTTAAGATTTTTTGTTTAAGTAGGTAACTGTCATATTTATATGTTAATTCAAAAGATAAATGCTTCGAATGTCAAAAATTCAATCATAAATTAAGTTACTCAATAAATAGGACATCAAATACAACATAAATGTTCTTTAGAAACAGATTATCTTGAAACGTACATAAAACTTCATAATTTCTTACATATTACCACATTACAAATGATAAAAAAATTTTTTTTAATTATATATAAGTTATTTTCAAACACTCATAGTATTGGCATATAACACGACAAACAGCTTACTATCTTCAGTTTCAGTCGAAAACAACGGTATGACAAGTGTATGTCGCTGTTCATAATTTCCATACGTCATCATTTATGATTATCTCAAGTGCTACGAAAATCAGAATAAATAAAATTAAGTTAAAAAAAATAATTGACTTCGAAATTAAACTAGAAAAAAATGGGAGAAAAGCCAATAAAATACTGGGGGGGGGGGAAACCCCTAAAATACTAAACTAACACTAGATAATCCAGTGAATTGTAATAGATTACCTAAATATAATTATTTTTTTAAAAATTTTCGGCAGGAATGTCAAAAATCCATAAGCGAACATTATAAATTCCATATCTGGATATTGAAAGTGATTCACCACTGTATTTAAACAGGACCATGTTACAGAACAAATTTGGAGATTTATCCCAAATGCTCTTAAAGAGTTTTAACTTTTTTTATTTATCCTTTAAATATTACTTGCAGATGCTGCTGACAAAATGCACATGTTTGAATGGACATCACATTAATATTTTATAAATAAAAACTGATCTTTCACAATTTTTTTTCGGATATTTAGCACAGACATTAAGACTACAGAGATTGAAACATAAAGGACAGCAATAAGTTCTTCAGACACATGTATTTAAATTGAAAACAAATTGCTAATCGAATAGAATACAAACATCCAGATTTAAAGTTCTATAACAAAAAAATAAAATAAAAATTAAAACAAAATAATAAAATAAATAAATAAATAAAATAATTTTACTGGCACTCGAAACTTTTTTGAAAAATTATAACACATATTTTCTGATTTACATAACTTACTGTTTTAATTTGCACATATAGATAAATTCATGGAAAATACCTGTTTATTATATACTAATAAAAGTATAGCATGATAATATTTTCATATAAATTTAATTTTATTGCAACATGTAACATGCAAAAGATTTCAGTAGCAGGTAATGCCATTTTTATTCTTAACATTCTCTTTTATACATTCAAATAAAAAAAAATTCCATTCATTATGAAGAATTCCTTAGAATAGAAACTATGTAACTTAAAATTTCCTCAAATACCGATTTCGAAACTTACAAAATTTTCAAACCGACTGAAAATTCTTTATAGTAAAAAAAAGTAAATGAACATTTTTCATTTATAATACATTAATTAGTTTTTTTTATTTAAATTACTCAAACATTTTTAAAGACCAATATAAAAAAACATGAATACACTTCACAGAGTCTATATATATATATTGAGATAAATTATTAAACTAGTTTTAACAAGCATCATTAAAAATAGTTAAAATCATCAGCAGATACTTCGTGAAAAGAATCGCGATATTGTTTTCACAAAGTATCTGCTATCGCGCATGCGCAAAAATTTCAATGCATACACAGTAAATTCATTTATTTAATATTTTAAGCACATAGAGATTTCTAGATTAATTGAATGATTTTTTAGATTACTTTAGCTTGTATTTATTTTTTTATTGTATTCATTGTATTCATGGATCTATTTATATTTATTTTGTTCTTAAAGCCCAAGTCTAAGCAAGCAATATTTAATTCACTTAGAATTTGTTGTCTATCAAAATGCTTTTAACCATCTTAGATCTAAACAAGAAATGGTAGTTTGTTTTTAATTTCAATATACATATTATTTTATAACTATTAGTCTTTAGGCATTAAATTATTAAGTTTAATATATGTATATATATTTATTAGAACTAATATCTTTATACAGACGACATTTATGAAAATGTGGTTTTACGCCCAATTATTTTCAGTAATATTATAAAAGAGTGGATATAGTTCCAAAAGTTGCATTCTAGTACTTTAGGGAAAATTTGTCGCATAGAAATTTCCAGCAGTTGAAGCTATTAAGACAATGAGTTTGGATGCTCCTCTAAATATCCTAATTTTAAATTATGAGCTTTAATGAAATGTTAATTTTACTGTTATACGTGAAACTTTATTACTGTATTTTTAAATTGCTTTCTAAAGAATAAAAAATTATACTAGAAAAAATTTTAAACCTAAAACACATTCGTTATTATATGAAACGATTACAATAAGCCATAAGATTAGAATATCTCACTCCTATTTTTACTTCGAAAAATAAAACTTCAACTGCGGGGGAAAAAATCAGAACATTTGGCATTTTGAATCTATATAGAACTATCGTAAAAAGAGTTATCCCACGCATTTCAGAATATAATCCCTGATTACATTTAATTAAATGAAGTTTTATGAAATAAATTTAATGTTGATAAAATTTTAGAGTAAACTACTTAATAATGTTTTTATTTTTTTTCATTCCAGCGTTCGAAAGATTCGATTTGTATATTAAGCCTCTGAATCATTCACTCATTTAAATAAAAGCATCCCGTTGCCATTTTGATGATTGCAATATGAATTCGAAATTTATCTAAATAAAAACGATTCTATTCGAATAATTTGCCTCTTTTGGATAGGTAATGAGACAACAGCAAGCAGATATAGATCAAATCCTCGCATTTCGGGTCAACTGAGGCAGCAGACGACGATTAATTGGTATTCAGAGTTGATTATAAAATAATCCTCGGCAAAGAAAATAGGGGGAGCGCAAACGACTGCAGCCTGTTATCAGCCGGCTACAGGCCTGTCGTGGAAGCAGTGAGGGTCAGCGGATGCCTGGAAAGGCCAGAACTCTGGAAATCGCACTCCAAGTTCACTATCAAGTTTCGAGAACGTTGGAAACTCGCAGAGGCAGAAAAATGAAACATGGCCCAGGGCCGATAACGAAAGAGGGTAGCGGGGAAAGTTTTGGGATATATGGCCCCCTAAGCGGTCATCTATTACGATTTTAATGGACCACTCCGACTGTAGCAGCCCAGTGGAAGAAGGTGGGGATTTCTGATAGGGAGACGGACTGAAGCACGGATTATGTAAAAAAAGAGAGCTCCCCTTCTTTCTCGCCACACTTCTTTAAAATTTGTTCGAAATATTCCCCGATATGGATATTCTTGTAAGCGACTGGATGCACCGTTACTTTTTTTAAAGAAAAAATACTTGCTAGAACTCTTGGACAAGAAATTCCACATAAGCAAATTTTTCGGAAACAACATCTTTACTTCTAGTATGCGGAACATATTTTGCTAAAGATTTCACCGCCAAAAAGAGCTCCATTTCAAAAATTCATTAAAAAAGCATAAAGTATTTGATATTTTAGAATTAGTCGTAAAAAATTTTAATATATAAAGATAATGCCTAAAATGATATAGTAATATTAAGTTGGATTTAAATAAAAATTATTCATCAAGTTTAAAAAACTAAAATAAATGCTAAGCACATTAAACAAAAAAATGATAAAAAAAATTAATAAGAAAATTAATCTTAAGCATATTTTTGATCTATAAATATACATAAAAATTAGCAAACATTTTATAAAACAGAGAGAAAAGTATTTGAATGTAAACTTTGCTTGCAACGGCATAATGTTTATAAATCCAAATTGCCTCTGCATGTAGCATCATCATAAGCCGATATGTAAAAAAATGGAGTTAATTAAGAAAAGGTTTAAATGCAAGCACATATGTGAATGGACGCAAAAATTGCTCTTTTAAGCTGATTGCATGAAAAAAGTTTTTAACCTCCATAAGAAAATTTTGATACTATAATTTAAATTAAAAACAAGATTTCACTTTTTAAATTTTTCTCTTTATGAATATCATAAATTTTATAAGAAAATCAGAAAATAAATAGAAATACTGATTTATTTCGAAATATTTAAGAATTCGTCACAGAAAATAGTGCTATTTTCTTTTGATAAAACTTTCAATATCCAAAAGTAAAGAAATAATTTTAGACACAAATATAGCATTGTCTAGAGAGTTAATATTTAATCTATTTTAGATCATTTTTTATAATCTGTAATAAATTAAATCCTGATTAGTAATAAAAATTATAGAAAAGCCATGAACAAAATTGTACACAGACTCACTAGAAATCTCAACTGCTGTAAAATGACCCCATTTTTAGAATACTGAAAACTAAAACATTTTACTTCTCAACGAATATATGATAAATTAAATAGTTGATACAGCTGTTAGTTTATTATATACATATATAATATTACATTAAAACAAAGCTGAAAATAATTAAAAATTGAGTAAAACTTTCATTTGCAGATCATTAAATAAATTATATATATATCATAGTTTCTATTAAATGTTAGTCGCTTGTTTTATTGAAAATTATTCATTTTATACTTAAAGATTTTACTTCAAAGTTTTTACTTTTGGAATGTCTTTGTTAATTTTTATTACAAAAGTTTATGGAAAAAAATTAAGCATAATAAATCATGTATTGTTTTAAATCTAATCGTACAACATAGTCTATAATTTAAGAGATTCGAAAATTTTATTACTAATGATCTTCACACAATTTTTCGAAGTTAGACTATATTCACATTCTTAAGTCTTGATATTTATGCTGAAAATACTATTAAGTCCTCAGCTATACATATTTTACATAATTTAAATCTATATACACACATAATATACACAAATAGTTTTTTTTTTTTAATCCAAAAACAAAAAATGATTTGTTCTTGGCATACCAAATAGAGAAACGTGAAACATAAAGTCAAGTCTGTGAAAATTATATGCGAACATTTACAAGCTAAACTTCATATAAAAGAAAATAATATTCATCTAACTGTGCATACATAGTTTTAGTAACTACGAATTACAGTAACTATTTAACAATTTTAATAGATATAATTATCGTGTTTTTAAAATTTTTCACACATGGTGAGAATTTCTTTCGAATTATTCTTTAGAAA
>JAPDSC010080256.1:109261-143508 GCA_026290005.1 Latrodectus geometricus
AAAATGTTAACGTTTCTAAATCAAATCTCTAAAAAGAACAAATCTTTAAAAATGAAACACAGAATGAATTTTTATTTGTTTCCTTCTCTTACAATTAAACCGAGCTAGTAGTTGAATGGTTAGTGCTCTTAATTTCAGTTCAACATTTCGTAGGTTCGAATCTGACTTTTGGCTTGGATATTTTTAGTGTTCGGGATCCATTTTAACAAGTTGTCCCGCTTTAAATAGCCCTCGCGTGCAAAAAATGACCGTATAGATAAACACCTATTTTTTTCAAGTTTTTTCTTTTTCAATATTTGAATGTGATGTATTAACAATGAACGTTATGAAAATCTCATAAAAGCCTTATGCTATTAAATTAATTACAATGAAACAACAAGGAATGGTATATTTAACCATGAAAACATGTCCTTTATAAATTTTCCATTAAAATAAACGTAAATTGTGAGGATGATTTTATTAAAAGTTTAAACAAAGTTAAATTGCTATAAAAATTAATTTCTTTAGAAACTTTAATAGAAATATCGCAGGTTTGAGAGATACTACTAAAAGTGCAACAAAATTCAATTTAAAAATACAGCATGAAATGATTTCTAACAAATTTGTATCGTTTCTCATATAGTTGAATAAAAATAAACGATAGTTGACACTACTGTGGTGAATGCCTCTCTCCAGATTGTCTTCTCTCAACATCAGAATATGACCCACCAATAACGAACGATATGGAAATCTTATTGCAACCACTTAGTTTGCCGGTAATAGTCAACCGGAAGGATAAAATTATTCACCAACAAGACAAGTCATAATTATCGTTAACAGATTATTGAAACGCACTCAACAATATATACATAATATCAATAAGTTAAGAATATCCAACAAATTCAATAAGCTACAAAAGTCGACTCGTGTCTCTTGATGACTTCAATAAGCAAAATGTTCATTCACGAAACATAACTACACCAAGATCATGAGTTTTCATTCATAAGAGTTAATTAGGGCACCTGTATGCAAGAGCATTATCATGTCTCTCTCTCCCCCTTCGAACATCAAGGGAATTTAAAAGCAACCAATCATGGCTGATGGGCATGAGTCTTGGAGTAAGTCGACCCTTTTCCCCTACCCTCGAACTGCTGGCAAAATTCCCTCTTAATTTAAAAGGTCCGCGGGAATAATTTGGTGACGTCAATCAAAGGCAGCAGCCAGGGACACAAAATGGCAAAGAAAGCAATTAGACAGTCACTACGAGGCCGTTTGGATGTTGAGTGGCGTCGAAGTCCCATACTTGGAACACAGATCTATACAGTGGTAAATGTTATGTTTTGGGAAACAAGAATTGTGGAGAGGACAGCAAATTGCTAAAGAAAAACGCTGTAGAAGGACAATAGACAGAAACAGGATGAGGCATAAATTGTTTATTTTCCATAATGGGCTCGATTTAAAATTTGAGCTATCCCCAATTCTGCTTACCCAAAGATTCAAAATAATGAATACTGATATCACAATGAACTTACATGCTATATTTTGAAAATGTTTGAAAATAAAATTCACAATCTTTTTAAACTGTGAATCAAGGTTTATTAATTTTCACACACACTTTACACGAGATTAAATATCAATTTCAATGAGTTAAAAATGTCAAGTAAACTATTTATGCATTATAAGGATATATCTTTTATATATAAAGAGCAACTAACACAAGTTTAGCTTCGCATTTATTTTTAGGTTCAATAACCCAGAGAAATATTCTTATAAAATAATAGATTATAAGGTTTATTTTTCTGATTTTTAATTTGATTTCGAGTCAATACTTATGTTTATCATATTATACAATATTAGCTGATAAAATTGCATGATAAAAATGTGACTAAAGTTGTGTGCTATTGCACAAATGCCTATAAATAGTAATTATATATGCTTTTTGGATAAATTTTCAGTAATGCGAATTCACCAATAAAAATATCAAATAAAATAAATTAAGCTAAAATGAATAATAACAGCGCATAATAATCTACTGTATAACGCTTTTAATAAGCTAGGAATAATATACCCAAATTAAACAAAATGAAAAAAATGATAATGTGATTATTATAATATGAATCCTATATACAAAGAAGTCCGGGAGCACATGTATTTTATGTTCCCTTTCATTTACAGATATTTCGACTACAATAGCTGAAATATGCGAGTAAAAATTAACATGAAAGGAAAGAGTAACAAAGTGTCAAATAAAGGCAATAAGGGCGCCAAATATAGTTGACCAGTCTCTCCAATCCCAATCTAGGGAACACAAGGAGCTTTCCCTCTCTGCAATGGAAAGCTCAGATAGAGGGAGAAAATATGAGGGTGGAGAGAGAGGTTGGACACAATCTCTTTTCTAATTACAGTCGTGGTCTAGGCCGCTGCCCGGGGCCACCTTGGGAAAACCCAAACGACACCCAGGGGGTTTACCTTTGCAGTAAATGGGGGTTCAGAGGCGCTCGTGCTTACTCAAGCACAGCTTGGATTCCCTTTCTCAACCACACTATTAGTGTGTATATGTGGCTTCGCAAAACTTTGAGCGAAACAAACAATGGGGCGCAATTGTTTCGAATTCGTAATCCATTTATATCCGCCCCTTCTTATACACGTCGGAGGAGATTGAAGGGGGAGAAAAGTTCTTCTAATATCTCAGGCAACAGACATTTTCCTACAGAAACGAAATCAGTAATGGGGTAGGGCACTCCACATGCACATGACTTCTGGAATATGTGCTTATCAGTCATTCAAAAAGGTAAAACTTCCCTGTGACCGCGAGAGAAAATTCTTCCAAGTTCTGAGTTCATAATAGCACGCTGTGGAATTTTAGCATGCAAAAGCGGGGGTGGGGAAGGCCGAAGAGAGGAAGTTTCCGAAGCAAAAGTTGCGCGGAAAAGCAAATAGTGAAAACATT
Source organism: Latrodectus geometricus (assembly GCA_026290005.1). NCBI lineage: Eukaryota > Metazoa > Arthropoda > Arachnida > Araneae > Theridiidae > Latrodectus > Latrodectus geometricus. The sequence goes on from JAPDSC010080256.1 coordinate 112,191, forward strand.
TCCCCTTCCTTAGCTCGGGATGAAGTTATAATGTTTGCAACAAGAGAAAAGTGGCTTTAACTCAAACTAAGACACTCTGTTCCAGAGCGGGGATGGAAGTGCAGGTGGGGGACGCTACCTTCGGCCATCAGCACGCACATTGCTGAACAATACACGCTCCGCACGGCAAGGACTCGAGCAAAGCAAGATTACACAAATTCAAAACAGGACTTTTAAAGGTCAACTTTCGGGACCTCATTGTCTGTTCTCATCTGCGAAATATATACAAACGACAGTGTGTTAAGGCATAACTTCACGATCGGAAATGGTTTCGAGAAAAGAGCATATTTACCTGAGGCCGCAGTGTTCAGAAATTCATCAGCGACTCAAAAAGAGTGGAATTCAAATCAAACCGAAGATTAATAAATAGGAATGCTAACAGGGTTTTCCTACACAGTTCAAAGTTAATTAACTGCTGAACATTCATTGAATAGATATAGAAAGATTGATTAGTTTCAGCAAGTTTTTATGTTAAATTATTCGTATGAAGTTATAATGTAGCTTTTAAATTTAAATTACAGAGAACTGTATATCATGTAATTACAATACAAATTTTTTTAATAAAATTTGTATTGATTTCTGAATTTTACGAAATATTCAGAATTTTATTTTTGTTCTTCCTTGTTTTCTTTTTCTTAATTTTAGAAACGATTTTTAATATTAAATTATGTTTCTTTATTTTCTCTTAAAATTGAAATGGGGGGAAAAAAAACATTAACTTAAACGTTTTTTTTATTAAGTTAAAATTTCATTGTTATCATGAATTGCGATGTACAATTTTTTTTATTGGAAAATGAATTAATAAGAAAGAAAAAAAAAACTTTAAGTAACTTAGCAAAAGGGATTAAGAAAACCAAACGATAGAAGAGAATATATTAATTTTTTTTTAAATGTCAATGTTTTTTACATTTTAACGAAATTAGTTTTGCTGCTTCACACTGTGCGAAAATTATTTTTTTGTCTAGCTTTCTCAATTATTTGATCAATTCTTCATCACCTCCTGATACTAGCAGAATTATTTAACTCAATATTTTTTATGGAACATTAGTATGGCATTACATATATTCAGTGAAAACATTTCAGATTTCATGCATCGGTTGTCTATGAGAAGATAAAGGGGGCGATAGGTTTACAAGAACGGAGAAATATGTATATATATAATTCATTATGGCCTAATATAAGTGACAGGCTCTTTAAAATAGAAATAGTTCAATTCAATCCAAGCCATAGTTGAACTTAGAGAATGGATTTCGATTTTTAAGTGATAGACATGCATATAGTCTGTCGGTTGAACTATTGTTGTTTCCTTATTGTACTTCAATTATGCCGAAAAAAGCTTCAGTCATTCTTATCTTGATATTTCTTTTGTTATTCCAAATAAAGTCGTTTGTGAACGAACATTTGTTTATTATTTTTTCCAATCAATGTACAGTTACCTAATATTACAATGTTTCTAAACAATTTCCTCTTTAAATGCTCAACCTTATACATCATGAATACTGAATTCGGCAGTGCATCACAAATTTATGAAGCCCCCTTTAGCCCATTACAAGAAAAAAGGTCTCTACATTCAATTTAGAGAATCAAATTTTACAAAAAGATATTTAGCAGATTCATTTGAAAATCCAATATTAATGTTATTTTCTATACTTGCCACTAAATGTGGCTTCTTGATTAGCATTCTGAAGTTCCCCAAGAATTGTCAAAATATTTCATACTTACCCTTCATGGAAAATAATCCCGGATAAAAAGTAAGAGCTGAGCTGAAATTAATGTACAATTCAAAAATCAATTGTGTAGCATCAGAGTATAGTCCATATGATTCATGTTTAATATCCTTAGAGGTTTTATATTGCATTACACTATGGTTCAGTTTCGTCAAAGATCATTATTTACTCAATGTAGAATATGCATTTGAAGATTTTGGTAAATCAGCGTTATATGACGATTTATGAGAAAGGTTGGGAAACACTTTCAAAAATATAACCATTGATATTTCAACAGACCATTCATGTTTTGTTTAATCTGTGCGAGTGAAAGATTCAAAAGTTCTGGTAATTTTTTTCCTGCAAGGGATATCTTTGGAAGTGTGTAAAGAAGGCTTACAAAATGCATTAAGTAAAATGGTAGGGGGAGGGAGGCTTATGAGGAGAAAAATGAAAAGTAGCCGTTTCGAATCGACACAACGAAATAAATACGCTGCAAGATAAGGGTGCTCGAGTTCATTACCTACTCGAAGAAATGACGCTCCTTTACCCTCTCATCGTTCGCGCGCGGATTGCAATCACAAGGAAGCGTGCGCTTCCCCACCTCACCCTTTCTTTGCATGGAAATCAAATAATGCCTTTTCCATACTGAAGGCTATAAACTTTAGGGCGCATTATGTAGCTACTTAAGAAAAAATATATATAGATGGAGTCTGGAAATAATAATTCCCCAAAGCTAGGGAAGGGGTGCTTCCAGCACAGTACCCCTTCTCCAGCAGTGTGGTTAAAAATCGTTTTATTTGTTTATTGTTAGCCATATGCCTTCGTTCACAGCATTTACCTTTTGCAAATAAGACTCCGGAAATATGTTCCCCTTTCCTTTTCCCTGAAATGGAAAAAAGGGGAAAAATAATAAAGGCAACCTTATTGGAAAAAGATCGACCGTATTAACATTGGCATCTTGGAGAGGGAATATCTGAATGCATTTACTTTTTATTTATTTATTATTATTTCCCTACTTTTTCCCTTTGTTTATTTATATATTATATATATTTTCAGTACAACTTGTTGGCCCACCTTACAAAAAAAGTTAATGCCTCAAAAGTCTCGCTGAGGCGTGATTATCTTTTTATTTTATTATTTTTTTTATTATTATTCCTACCTCAAGCACCCCCTTTTTATCTGGGAAAGAGGATGAAAACTGGAAAGTACGAAGGGGGGAGCAAAATCAGGAAAACAACAAAACGTTGTGTATGTAAATATTTTTTTCCCTCCGCTTTTCATTTGTGTTGTTTTCCTTGAGGTAGGGAGAGAAGAAGCTTTATTTAAAATGCGAAAGAAATTTGCATGCAAATGATCGCGAGCGCCGCTTTGGAAAAGAGAATCTTTCCGAAGGCCCGCTGCCATTAAAATCTAATCAGCAAACCAAGCGTGGCATGCAGATGATTTTTAAACAGGCAAAAAGTGGATCATCAATGCTTTCGCGAAGAATCTCCAAGAAGATGGTTACTAGATGGCGTTTGTTCTCATAGGCCGTTATGGCAGATTAGTAATTGGCGATGTTGTTTCTAGAACTCTATCTTGGTTGCATTTTTCTAGAATCTTTTTCCGGGGTATCGTTTGGAAAATACACCAAGGTAGCCGCCAAGCTTTTTAATTTCTTGTTCCAAATTTACAATTTATTCAGACCGTTTCATCTAAACCACATGATTTAGAAAGCAAATGAACTGAATATACACACATTTTGAATATTTTTTTTCATCATTTAAATACCAACATTTTTTACTCTCTACACTTTTCTAGAAACACCATCTAGGTAGATTGTGCGATATTTCGAATTGTCTTCTTATATAATAAACTCTCGATTACCCACATTATTCCGTATTGCTGTGATCGCAGATAATCTGCAAAATAATGAATAAAAGGGAGCAACTCAAATACGTATTTGAACAATTTTAACACTCAACAACTATTGTAAGCATACATATTACCCAATGAATAAAATTATACACTATTCACATTTATTTCTGTAGCCAAAAGTATGTTAGTTTGGATTAAAACTATGTTAAGGACGGAAGTTTAGCTTATTTACAGTAATAAAAATTAAAAAATCAGACATCAAATATGAAATCCTCTTTAATGTCAGCCATAGCCAGTGGGCGAGGAAATTATGCAGAGATTTTGAACAAACTCATAAAATATGTCATGCTCATGGAATACAAAAGAAATTATTTTTTGCCAACTATTTTTGGTTTGACAAAAGAAAGGAATGGGTAGAAGCAGTACATGCATTGAAACCACCAGCACTCTTCAAAGGTTAAAACTAGATTCAGGGAGAAGTTTTGTATTTTGTTGCAAGAGGCATCTGGCAGTATCGATTGCTTCAGGAATTGTGCACAGCAAGGGGGCCCCCACCTAACACCCCACATCCCTGGCCCCCACTAGTTTTGCATGAATGCCTCCTCATCCCTTCGACATGGAACATGCTTATCTACGAACAGCTAGCCCAGTAATACGATACACAGCAGAGTACGAAATGGTACAATTTCATCCAAAGTAGGAAATTCAGTTTATTAGAGACAAAGAAAGAGGAGTATGAAGAGCAGGGACTTCATAGCTTACATTTTTCGAAGAAAGCTAGCTGTACGTTTTTTTTTTTTTATCACCTGGCTACTATTTTTTCTAAAATGAATAAAATAATGTTCCTGATTCAATTTGTTATAAGAATTACATCAAAAATATTAAAATTTATCTATATACTGTATTTTATCACAATTTTTTTTAAACATATTGTGATGATCACATTTTGTTACAATTTTACTTTATATAGATAACTGTACTCACACGTTTTGAAATAATCTGTATAATTTTTTTTCAAGCGTTTAATGAAGGGGAATTTTTACCACAATATAATTAACAAATTAAAAAACCCAAGATTAGTATTCTAATTTTGGATATCAATTTTTTTCACAATACAACAAATTCACATACATTTCTTTTTAAATATATATAGTATCAATAAATTCAGTTATTTTAATATTTAAGGATTTTTGAACAGCTATTTTTCCCATTTAAAGAATACATATATACATATACATACAATCCTCTTAATAAAATGCGACGAAACAAGTGTTTTGCTTGATTTATTTTATAATAAAACGAAATATATAATAAGCGTAAAGAATTTATAATGGTTGGTTGATAGAGATCTGTATGCCGCTCAACAATCATTTGTTGCAGACGAGGGTTAATTATATAGACACCTAAGATTTATAATGGATTACGAAACACTACAAAGATTCATTTCCAAGGTAGGATTCGAACCCACGAACTGTTGAATCGAAGGCAAGAGTGTTAACCACTCACTGTTGGTAGCTAGGAAATTCTACTCTGGGCGTTAAAAATAAATTTTTGTAAGCAGAAGTCAATTTGGAAGACTTGTGGTTTAAAATAGAGTCCGAGCCATACATCCATACACGAGGAGAAAATGTATATAACGAATTGTAGAATTAAAGAGCATACTGTTAACAATCCAATAAAGATCTTGTCAAAATTTAACTCGAAATTCAGAATAAGGAACTTTTTTCAGACACGCATGGATACTTTGTAGAAAAGTACCACCGATTCTCCATGGGGTTAAATCATATTTGTCACACTATTTTATTTCACTTTCGATTTCAAATAAAAATGAAATTGTGAGTATTAAATTTATGTTAGGTCGTTTTTAAACTAAATCTGGTATAAAGAAAGGAAAAACTGGCATCCACCAAAGTTTAAATATAAATAAAATAATCTCAAAAAAAGATGAAAGGAGGAAAAAAATATCACACTAACAAAAAAAAAAAAAAAAAAAAAAAAAAAAAATTAAACTATAAAATTTTCATTAAGTTGAGCTACAGACAACAGCTTCATTCAAAAAGCTTGACAAATGGTTATTCCTATCAAAAACCAAAATTCAAAAGAACCTGCAGTACTTAATACAGATGAGATGCATATCTTAATCGGCCGATGGGGGAAAAATACCAGGATAAAAAAAAATAAATAAAAAAAGAGCGGATAGAAACTTAAAAAAAAAAAAAAAAATGCTTTGAAAAACTGCAGGCGTTAAGGTATACCTACAAAAAATATTCATTACCTCGTGGTAAAATAATAACCCCAAAACAAAATTGACTAGAATCGTCTTTCTTCTATCAGAGTTAGCATCAATCAAGTGGGCAAATGGAGATTTTCAACTATTTTTTAGACCTATTACACACAAACAAAAAGAAAAAAAATCCTTCAACAAGAGAAAGGATCTCCATGAAAAAAAATTGAGAGGAAGGAGGTAAGAAAAAAAGGCACATTTGAGGGTCGTTTTTTTATTATTTTTTTCCATCCTTCCAACCACCCCCTACCACTTAAATAGTGAACCCAAAATCATTAGAAACTGTGTTAATGTATTCATAATGGAGAAGGCAGCTGGGCGTCATTAAGCTTCAATGGGGAGGGGGGAGGTGGAAGATCGAGAGAGGGGATCTGTTTAACAGCCTCCTTCTGAATTTTTCTCAATTGACACCGCCCACCTCTTATACATATATTTTTTTTCACCATGACTTTTTCTCTTCTTCACAATCTGCCAATTATCAAGTTCGCATCCATATTTCATGCCCAACATCAGCCGAACGCATAAAAAAAAAATTAGATAAACGAGCAGTAGAGGAATTCTTTTAAAAAATACAGTTAAAACAGTACAGATTTTAATTTGTCATTTTTTTTCTCAACGTTCAAGATATATTAACGCAATATTAAAATAAAAAATCTCAGTTTAGAGGATCATTTTATTTTTGGATATTAATTAATATAAATATCATTGTGTGTGGTGCACATTTTATCAAAGGAAATATTGGGTAATTTTAGATAACTACCGATAAACAGGATGGTCATTCATCATGTAAAATAGTGTATTGTTATCTTCTCCAACTAGTGTGATTTTTAAAACTTGTGTCGCATCCTCAAACGATCAGGTCCTTAGACGGAAAATATATATTTGGGAATAATTAAATAAAAATATATCATTAAATTAAAAATTAATAAAGCTTAGGAATTTTTTAAAAAAAATTTCAAATATTCAAAATAAAATTTAAAAAAAAAAATCTTAATTAACACATATGGCTGTGGACAAAGCTTTGGAAAAGAATGGTTTCTTTTAAATTAATGTATAAAAATTTCATTTTATTTATTTCTAACTTTTTATTTTTTATAAAAACTATAGATCACATAATCAAAAAAGTAAAACTTTTGCAAGATTGTTTAAAAAAAAAAAAGCACATGACTCAAAATATATAGTTAATTTTTTTTTTTTTTTTTTTACATCTTTTCTAAATTAAACTCTAATCAGATTTCAATAATTTTCATTAAAACTTTAACATACACTTTATATTTCATAGATTACAAACTAATTAATATAATCAACTAAAGTAATTTGCTCTCTCTCTTTCTCTCTCACACACACACAAACATTTTTTAAATTTAATATTTCTCCTTCAAATACAACGATTCTAACTGAAAAACATGAAAATTAATAAGAAAATATCTTCGTTTTTGTTTGCATTCTATCATTTTGTGATACCAATAATTTATTACAAAACAAATGGATTCAACACATTAAATTTCCCCAGATAGAATTCTATAGTTTCTACCATTTAAAGTTAAAAATCAAAATCTAAGTGTTATTATAAAAAGGCACATTCTTATCAATAATGAATTTATATAAGCGAGAGCAAATACTAGTTCAATAGTAGTAAATTTCCAGATAACACAGTTCAAAAGTTTATGTATCTAAGTTTCTCGTCAAGAGTTTGCGTATTGGTGGAGTCATTATCATAATGATTATACAGGGGCGGCGAGTTGTTTTTACGATTGTGAAGTTACTTATGGACGATTTTTGGGCATTCTGAATATTTAAGTTCTTTAAAGTTTATGGAATACTTTAAAATGCAATAAGCACAATTTATATATTTTCAATAAAATACCAAAAAACACTATAAATTTAAAAGACTAAAATATCAGTTGAAAATTTGCGGAACAATTTTCACCCGTCCCATTAAGTACTTTTTTAATTATTATTTACACAAGTAATTTAAAAAATAGCAAGCCCTTACACAGATATCCACACGTGAAATAGGATTCGATTAAATAGATATTTCAGTTAAATAGATAGTTAATCACTAACCAGTCATTCAGCTAGCCTATTTTAGTGGAAAAGTAACTTTAATTTTTATGGGGCAACTTGCATCAAAATACTCTTCAGCGAAAACATGTCAGTTTATGAAAAAACCAAACCAATTATTTTATTAGAATAGCAGATTAATCTATCCTTTGGCAAGGAAATCTTTATTAAACACTTGATTTTAACATATTATTAAAAAGAAACCAAAATACATTCTTTTACGATAAAACCAGACTTTTCAGAAAACCACATAAAGCTATATTCTTCGAAAGATTAGTTTTACTTTGTTTGTCAATTGACACTTTTTTTGGCACATGAAGACTAACTAAACAGTGGGCAACACTTTAAAACAATCCTGGATCACATGTTTGTAACGGTCAGGAACTACACATCACAACAAATATTCGCGATGAGATTCAAATCTATCAACAGTTGAATCAGATAACCCTACTTTTTTTTAAAAGTATTGGTTGTTGTTTGGTTTGTCAATCAATAACTGGTTAAGTACTTTTATGAGGAAGCCATACAAATCCATTCATCTATGAAGAAACCAGATTAACCCATACTTCTCTGAAGCTCTATTGGCAACGAATTATTTCAGATCTTGTAATGTGGTAAAGCAAATTTCTAAATGTAATGCTTGAAAGAGATTTTTGAACAAAGAACTAGCAAAGCAGTGGGCTTGAAAGAAATGAGACAGAATAGATTGAAGACTACAAGCGATTGCAATTATTCAGTTGGCCTTTCTTTTAGCTAGCTGGTTATAAAGCTGCGGTGGCGGAAAGAAGAAATTAGCATGAGCCCCTCCAGAGCAGTCAGCAGCACAGCGCACTTTTAAAGGAAAATGCCGTTTTTATAATGTACGCATCTATTTTTCCTGACGTCGCGTTTTATTTACTTTATGGGACTGGCAATAAAGGAAGATTTGTGCATCCAGAAATTCGGTCCAGAGAGTGCCGGAAAGGTGTAAATGAGACAAATAGGTCGTGAAGAACTCAATATATATTCTCGAGTGCATACATACACTCGAAGATAACGCCTTCTAAATATATGCATATATATCTATACATCTAGAGCGATTGAGGGGGATAAAGGCAACCTAAAACCGATTTTAAATAAAGGCGATTCTTCACTTCAAAAGCAAGAACACCCTCACATCCTTAAAGGTAAAATATTGTAATGTGATAGTCGCTATGAGGGAGAGGAAATAAATAAATGAGGGGGCGTAAAAGAAAACCCTCATAACCTTGATTTGTGAGGCTTTTTCTTCTTCAACGGGAGTTTACTTTGACGAAATGGCCGGAAAATGCAGTATGCGAAGAGAAGGGTTGTATTATTCTGATAATGAAATGGATATTGTAGAAACCAAATAAAGTAGTACTGGAAATATTTCTGCTTAGTAACCTGAAAAACTTAATTTAGAAGTCATTTCTCATTGTTAAGAACTTCATATTAGGAAAAAAAAAAAAAAATCCAAAAACCATGTAATTAAGTGTGTGCATCAATATACTTCCCTATACCTAGCCCAAAAGTAGGACCTACAGACAGGTTGAAGCTATATACATGAGTGTCACAATAAAACAAATAATGCAGGAGCTTTTTGATTGCAAGCTTAATTTAACAAATTGGCAACCATAAAATGACATCAAGAAATTCGTGTGGGGATTTGGTTTTGTTCATTTGTCATTCAACGGTCATTTTTTTTTTGCATATAAGGGCTAATTAGATCTGAAATTACATTTTAAAAAGGATTTCAAGCTACTACAAACATATATGCGCTAGGGGAGATAGGTCAGAACTAATCGGCTGTCAGTTTAGCTTTCGTAGGAGAAAATCTATATTTTTGATAATTGCATAAAGTCGATGATTAAAGGAAGGAAAAAGATGTAAGTTCATACTTGCATATCGCACAAAATATGCAACATTGTAATTTTTAATAATAAAAATTCCCAAATTAAAAATAATCAGAGAATAGTTAAAGAACATAGAAATTAACTTTACAAGCAATGCTGCATGGCAATATAAGCAATGCACATATCTTATAATTTATTAGGTCTTATAAATCATTAACTATTACTCTAAGCATATAAAAATGACATAGTAATAAAATACTCACTGGAATTTTAATAAAAATTTAATAAATTATAGTATTATATTTAAATTAAAAGGTTTACGAATTATTTAAAGTTAAATTCGAATGTTCTCATCAAAAGAAAATACAAATAAGCAAATCTATAAAAAATTGTATTAAAAAAAAACTTGAACTTTTTAAGCAAGGAGAATAAAATGATACAAGATGAATATACAATAAAAATTATCAAAAATATTAACTTTCCATAAATTAATGGAGTAAGAACCCCGGTTAAAAGTCTTATATTTCAATACTATAAGAATATCCTTAAACTTAATATCCAGTCTTGGGCTGAATAAGAGAATATTTATCCTATTGAATATTCATTAATTTTAAAAGGAGTTAAAATGGAATAGTAAACAACGAGAAATTAAATATCTAATAAATCCAGAGACAAACTATGGATAAATATTAAAAATGATTGGAAAAAATTCGGTCACAGACCACGTAAAGAGGCCGTGGCCAATTTTAGATAGAGCACTGCTCATGACTGTCTAGCTGAACACCTTAAGAAAATTGGCATCTTGACCAGTAGTCTTTGCCCTATCTGTAAGGTAGACAATATGAATAGGAAACATCTATTCCTCTTGCCCGGGACTGGACCCTAGAGTAGTGATGTTTGCAAGTTATTTTGGATGGCGGGGGATCGCATGTCCCGACCACTTACATGCTTCCCCTCTAGCATTTTAAACTTTTTAATCTTTTGAAAATTTAGAATTTTAATTGTTTTTTGTGTTTGTTTTTACTTTTTTTCCCTTTTGTTGTAATGTAAATGCGTTTGCGAGTGATCAGATGTTGATGCATTGAATTATTTTTAGCTTGATGTAACAATAACAATAAATATCTAGTAAAAAATTTCAGAAATCTTCACGTGAAATCGAAAAGAATGAAAGTAAATAAATAATGAAATGTAAATTTATTTATATGATACTATATTTACTGGCAAAATATTAAATTTAAATGAAAAACAATTATTTAAATAAATATATTGTAATTCAATCCTCATAAATTATTTTAATTAGATAATAGCTAGATAAAATGAATGAAAGAGACATCTACTACTAATATTAATTAATTATATTATTGATATTAGTTAATTAGATATTTGGGTTAAGAAAAATTTCTTAATACTGTAATTTTCCTTACAGCACATGAACAAAGACCAGAGCACTAACAGTTCGGCAATACAGAAATAATGTAGCACAAACTTAATGAATCAATTTTTAAAATATTTTGCTGGGATTTTATAGTAATATAGTCATGCATTATAAGTGCAATCATTAGTATAAGTATGTTTTATGCTATTATTTTGGAGAAAATTACGATGCATGCTATAAACAAATATTTTTTTAGAGGGCTACGTAAGCGAAAAGTCCTTTACGTATACATAAACACTCTATTCTAAAATAAGACGCATCATAACAGCATATCGGTCATAAGCCACTAATTATGAAAACATTCTGGACGTAGAATTATCAAAGTCAGATCATAAGTCTCATTGAAAAGAATATACACTCCACAAGTAGACTTACTACATTTCTTTTAAGAACAATGGGCTTGGGGGTGGGGGGGGGAACCCACGAAACCCAGGGGATGCAAATGGAACGCAGTCACGTGACAGCTTTCGAAACTGCGCCCTATTCGGCTTCTCCATCTCTATGAGGCGGCATTTATCTTTTGGAAGAGATCCCCGTCACTGGCAAGGAATACAGCCAACCGACTGTTAAGATGGGAACGAAATGGAAGCCTCCGATCTATGTGCATCCAGCAATAAATATTTAGACGAAAGAAAGGGGGAGGCAACCCCTTTATCTTGAACGAAGGTGAATATGACGGCAGGATGAAAAGTGTTGAGTGCGTGTCTTTATGGACAGCCAGATTAAGAATGAGTGACTACAAAGATACGGGAATCGGTATCACTTATACTTCAATTGTATCGTTATTTCCTTGATAAAATTAGGCACACATTTGTAACGGCTTTGCGACCTTCAATAAACAGTTTAATTTTATGATATATTTTATAATTTCCAACAGATTTTTTTATTTTAATTATTTTTACCTAAAATTCAAAATTAAAGTTTACATCTTAAATCAATTGAGGCATATATATATATTTATCTATCTTGTCCAAATTTTCAATTGTTAATTGTTTGTGGAAGACAAAAGCGATTCACAGGAAGCAGTTTGCATATTTATTAATAAATTTTTTCTGTGGTTACGATTCCCAAAAACTAAAATTTACCAATTTTTTTTATTATAATTAATTATTAAAGTTATGAGGATTCAATTTTTTTCTAAATTAAAACATTATAATATATATGAAACAGAAAATAACCTTTGAAAATACATTTTGACGGTATAAAAATTTTACCTATTTTAAATAGAGACAATAAATTAAGAAAATTAAACAGCGAATTTACTTAAAAATGGAGAATTTTAGTTTTATATTTAAATTTTTAATGGCAATAGCTGCGGGTGAATTGATTGCAAACAAAGCATCGGAAATACAAGAGCAGACATTATGACTTATTAATACAAGATTAGACCTTCAAGTGGATCTCCTTCATGATATATTCGGGCAAAAACAAATATACAAAATTATAGCTGTTAAGCACAAGACGTTACAAAGAAAATAGCACATTAAAAAGTGAGAACTCATTCATCAATGGAAATCTGCAACGTATGGACCACATTTGAATAAAACCACTTATAATTAGATAAACAGCTTTAGATTTGTACTTCTCAATCTGAGCCAGAAGAATAAGATAGTTTTTATTGAGTCACAGGAATAAGGAGGTGGAGGGGGGTAGAGCAAAGGACCCAGCTGCAGAATATAGTGAGATTGCAGATGAAATCCCGTTGGGGAGGAGTCTTTTCTCTGTAGGCAACCTCACTTTCCCTGGTAGAATAAGCATTAATCTCTGCTAAATTGCGATGACAATAGAATATATGTTTGCCATCATAGACAAATACATGCAGAGAAGTACACAAATCAAGTCTATATAAACATAGATTACCAAAATATTTTTTCCTGTAGGAAGAATATGATCTAAAAGTAATATTTAAAAGTTCCTTTTAAGATTTCTTGCATTCATGCAGTTTAAAGAAAACATTCAATGGTCAATAGAAACACGAGAATTCCTTAATACATCTTCGGAGCGAAAATAAGAATAGTAACCGAAAAATTAGATGAAATTTAATACCAGGGTAAATAAATATTAATAAGCAACTATCGAGTTTTTTTTTATTGAAATATGATATTATTAATTCAATAATCAAATCTTCAAATATTTTATGGCTGATTAGAATAAATTAATATTTTTTTATGTTTTTTGATAAAAGTAAAAAAGTTTCTAATAAAAACTTTTATTAACATTTCAATTTTGAATCGATAGAGGTCGAGGTGACAAGATTGGAAAAGGCATCGATCTCGATATTGGAAGATAGCAGGTTTTACACCCGATCCCGCCGAAGATTCGTAGCATTAATTGGAAGCTTCTAACAAATATTGATCACAATATCCTTCAAGTGAAATGCTGCCTGTGATCGTGGCAAGTCAAATCTGAGGATCTTTTGCTTGATGTTCTGAATTATGATGACCCACTCACTTTCATGCTTTCGTTACACACTTAAGTGATCCACAAGATGCTATCGATTCCACCTGATGTAAGGCCAAAACAATTTAATGTACCAAAAATGGCAGGCATTGGAAATTTTTTTTTAATATTTAATGAAATGAAGAGAACATTTCACGTAAAGAAAAAATATGGCAAGGTATTTACAATATTTATAACTATGCATATTTGAATGGTTTTTCGTACCTGGTTTGTCAGTCGCTAAAAATCCGCTTTTGGCACACGAGAAATCATTAAGTCGCGATCCACAGTCTAAAGTGGATACCGAACTATTACAAGCACTCAAACTCAATGCGGGAATCGAACCCACGAATATCGGAATTGAAGGGCATTGCACTCATTATTCGAGTGCTATCTCCGCGATTTTTGTAACTGGTCATGACCAACTGGGCGATGAAGAAAGACAAAGTCAGTGGGCGACTCAATCCTTTATCCCCCTTTGCCAGCACGCAAACCAGCCTAAGGAAATCTTTTATTTTCCCATCCGACTCGAAGCTCACTTCTTAACCTAAAAGCACATCCATTCCTCCAAAAGGCATTTAAAGGGTATTAAGCCTTTTGTTCGAGCCGGACGCGGCCGGCTCAAGAAAGAAGGCTTTTCCCCGCTCCGCCCCAAATTGCATCTTACCCATTGCGATTTAATTGAAAGCAGCTTTTGTGCCGGACCGATGCGAAATTAATGGGATGCGTAAACTCGATGGACAGACTGCCGGACGGACAAACGAGCAGACCCGGAGAGGGCAGAGTGGGGGTGGGGATGGTCCTTAATGGCACTCCGAGAATGATTTAGATATTAGGAGGAAGATTTTAAAAGCGTCCGAGACAGATGGATGCTGGGGAAATGGAAAAGAGGAAATGTTTTCAGGTAGGAACACAATCGAAGATGGGTGATTAAGTATATGAAATCACAAAAGACTGCTTTCTCAAGAGTTGTTTGTTGTAGCCGAAAACGTTTAAAAAGTAAAATGGTGCAACGGAAGGGTTTAATGTTAAATAACAGATCTTTTGCGTTTACATCAACGTTTCTTGCATTGGTTTATATGGGAATAAAACATATTTGTTCGACTTTTTTTAAGGAAAATAAAAAAAAGCAGATCGCATTTTAACATCACCTCTAGTAATGAGTTTTATCCGTTGAAAGAGATCAATATAGAGCAAAGTCAATTTTCTCCAAAAATTTTGAAATATTATAATCTTCTATTGTATACATTCTGTACAGACATGCGTTCATTGGACGCAGTTGTCATAAAATGTTTCATCAATTAGTTTTAACGACGCAAACATTTCAATAAATACTAGCTTGTTGGCTTCGCTATCACAAATGAAATAAGCCCGATCAGCAACAGCAGAAAGAATGAAACGCAGCAAGTAAATTGTGATCAGTGTGAATCTATGTGTAAAAGATGCGTGGAATGAATGTAGAATATTGATGTACTAGAATATGATTGAATAACAAACTTTCTATAAATTATACATATCTTCCTTTTTGACTTAGTATTTAATTACATTGCTTTCGAATGTTCCCCCCCCCTTTAAATATGATTTATTCAATGGCAACGAGTTCGTAAAAAGAGTGCAAAAATAAAACTTTCCCGATTTTCTTTTTTTTCTTTCTTTTCTTAACTAAATGAAAATACAGACACAAAATTTTTATCGCGAAATTTATTTTGGAAAACACGCAGTTTGCTTTATCAACAATGAAAATTATATTTTCTTGAATAGATTAAGCAAATCATTCTTAGAAATCGAAAAGCATGGCATATTATTAATTTCTTCATATTCCAAAAATGTATCAAAAAATCGCCAAGCTTTTAACGTAAGAATCTAACATATATTTATGTCTAAGTGTGCATGCAAGTCCCCTTACATGTTATATATAATCGCTTTTTTAATTTCATTTTTTTCTAACAACAATATTGTCCAACAGTAAGTGCTACTAGATAATGCATATGAGAGATTTCTTAAATACAGTGATATATGATGTTATTTTTATATATCTATTATTTTTTCTATAACACATCCATGTGTTACTTTTATATTTGTAACTGTAAGAAGTGTAAAATCGCTACTAGAGAGCGAATGTATAAAAAGTTTATACATGACGACTGTTAGAATCGGTCATGGAATTGCTAAATGTTAATTGCTGTTGACATGCGCTATTAAGACATCCTGACACAGCTACGTATGAAAATAACTGAACGAGGAATATTTAAATTGATACAACAAAAAAAATGTAATAAGCAGATCTTCATCCAATTCTGAAATCATTTAGTTGAATTTTTTTAAGCTAATTTTCAACATTACCTGTTTTTTCAAATTATGCATCAGCGAAACACACACATTAATTAATGTCCAATTTAACCCAAAAATGTGCAGTTGAACTCTTTGTATAAGGAAAATATAGATTGCAGACAAGTGATTTCAATTCTAACAGTTTTTGCAATGCTCATCATAACATTATACAATATTTTTTAAATAACTATTTATGTCCCAGATAACAAAACTGTCAGCACGTAAGTAAAGTGAAGTAGATTTTTATGTTGAATATGAAAAACGCTTACTATTATCTTTTTCAAAAACTTCAGCTTTTAAGATAAGGTTTTACATAAAAGTGTTCATAGCACTATACAATATTCGCTTTTATTTCTGCTGTTAAGATTTCTTAAAAACGATAAAATTATTTAAGTACTTTTTTGAAAATTATAGCACTTCATAAATAATAAACAATAATGTGTAATTGACTATTTATAACACTTAAAATTTTTATACTAACAAATACTTTTTTTAAGAATTTAAAGTCTCAATATTCATAATAACCTTTTAGACTTTATCTAACCAGAGAATTGTACATTTAAGGTCTCATTACAAGTACTATATGATGGCCAGTGATATTGTTCTGGACATTCATTTTTAACCACCTTAAAATTATTATTACACATCTAAGTGTATGAAGGTTTAAATAAAAATAGAACTGTCTAATCATGGAAAACATTTTAAATGTAAATCGGTGATTAATTTATTTCTTATGTAACTAGATATAAGCATTATTTTATAACTATTTATTTTAATACTCTTTTATAACATTATTAATTATAAAACAGTATATTATATTTTATCAATCATATAGAATTCATAAACATACTCAATGTTTTCAAGGAAATTAACAATTTTTCTTCCATGATATTAACATCATAACCCCACAGTTTTATAAATACTAAAGTTAATTTATTCAGATATATATTACAAAAATAAGCTTTTATTAGTTATACCTTTGTCATGGATCAAAGTTCGAGAAAAAATTTAGTAAAGAAAATTACTTTTAACACTTTTAGAATCGGGTAATAATAATATAATAAAAAATATTTTAATAACGCTATTATATATGATTTTATACATGCTAATGTTATATATTCTATATACGATTTTGAATATTTTTTATATATATATGCTAACTAATATATAATTTTTATACACTCAATCTGATTCCGATTCAAGAAACACTGCCACTGTTTTAGAAAGCCAACAATTAATATATTACCCCACTTACATCCAACTGAACTCATTCTGAAGTGATTTATGGCCCTCTGCTATAATGATTTGATAAATAACTCTGATAAATGTTAATAAAAGAACTATTATTTATGCCCACTGAACTATCTTATGTGAGTATGAGTAATGTGTATTCGAAATTAATTATTTTACACAAAACTATCAAACAATTTTGAAATGAAACAATCAACGGTTTTGCTGAAAGAGAATAGACATATTCAGTTTCTTTTCACGATACTAATATCTAATAAATTCATTTTCTGCTTAAAAATCATTCAGAGGATAAATGATAAGTTCAATAGGAGTGACCTGTATAAAAGTGTCTCAGGTCTGAAAGATCTAATCAAGAAGTGAAAAACTAAGATAACAGGAGTAAGAGGAGCATATCTATTTGATACACGCATATTCTGATTATCCGAGATCACTCCCGCAGCATCCAACGGAGATAACTGGCAAAGAATAGGAAGAAAAAGAACATCAAGCCCCCCCTCACGGATCCTTAGGGGTTAACAAGAGGAGAGGGTAAAGGGGTAGACAGTCGATAGCCCATCAAATCATCATCCCAAAGCATTGATGTTGTCCCGGGGGCTGTATTAGGGCATCCCCCAACCCCTTTTCTCCTTGATGACGTCAGGATGGAAGAGGGGGCATGGAATGCAGTAATCAGCCAAAGAGGTCAATAATCGGTGGCAAAGGGTTAGGCCCAATGGACACTGCCAAGGGGTGGAAAGTGTTGCTAACTAGATGAAGACGAACGTGGCCGACATTCTGTAACAGTTTCTAATTCGATTAATGACTACAGGTGGACGATCAGGAAGCACACGAGGAATTGGAAGAAAACATCCTTTCCTCTTTACTTCCATACCATCTTCGGAATTTCAAGGACCAATTAAACAATTTTTCATTATCAACAATGATAAGTATTCTATGAATAAAATTGGTTTTGAAAACAGCGAATTATTTTGGGCTTATATCCGGAACTAGCCAGAAGGCTTAACAATACATAGGACATAACCAAACGATTCAGTTTCCAATTTAAAAAAATTGCTTCAAAGAATTTTAAACATGAAATCTAAAATTAATGTAAATAATCAAATTTACTGATCTTCCGACTAAATATTTCTTTTTAATCTGCAATTTTCTTAAAATTTTCTATTCTTTCAAGTACTAATAAAAAAAAAGTGTTAAACATCATAACAAAACATTAACATTTTTAATTATATCAAATTAAGAAAGCAACATTTTCAATCATTGGTACCTATCATCAATCAGAATAACGCAGAAAAATAGTCTTTTTATTTAATTAAAAAAAAAAAAAAAAAAAAAACAATTATATAATAACGTGGAGTGATTTCATACACTTCGCAACTCCTTTCACTAAAATTAAAAAATTTCTAAATTCTTTGTTTATTATTGTGTAATCCATGTTCAAGAAAAAAAAATAAAAAATTGCATGATTTCACATTTTCTGAAATAAATAATTAAATAAAAAAATTCTAATTTTTTAATTAGAAGTGTATAATTTGCTGTGCGTATAGGGAAATATTGTAATAATTCAATACAAAAGCCTTACAATTTTATTAGGAGTACTAGAAGTAGATTGATTATAGTGATTTCTGAAACTGATAGCAATTTTTTAAAGTTATATCTACCAAGAATTTGTTTTCAAATTATATTGAGCCGCATTTCGTCATTTCCGATCACATGATTCCTTTTACAGATATACTATTGCCTACCTTATTTGAAAACTATGCCTCAAATATTGTTCTCGATTAGATTACACAACAGAAGCTGAATATTAATCTGTGATAATGGCGGGCAATTTTTGTACAAGATATTAACTTATTGCAGGCAAAATCTTTTATTAGACTTTTAATCATAAATAACTGCAACTTCATTTTCACAAATCAAAATGTTTTAATGCTTCCGTGAAAACAAGAACACAATATCTAAAAACAGACGATATAACAATTACCTACATAAAGAACATGAAACAAAGATATTTTCTCATTACATGTACCAAGAAAGAAAATACGATTTAATTTTTCATATATCTTCTTCAGATATAAACTTTTAAGTTGATTTTTCGATCAAAAGTCTACCTGAAATCTTAATTATTTCCATTTTTTGCTTGGTTAGTATTTTCACCAAGGAATGTAATTCATACCATCTAAACAAATAAGACGTCACAATTCAAAACACCAATCTATTAACTGATCTTCAAAACAAAGATCTACAATTAAATTAGATATAGTCATCTCACATGTTATTATAAAAGCATCAACTGAAATTTTAAAAAGTTGATGTTGGTTTAAGCGTTTTCAACGCAATGGTAACATAATGCAAAGAAATCACACCAAGTGATTTTTTTTAATGGATAATTTTAAAACGATAGGTTAGAGAAAAGGGCTGGGAAGAAAAATAAGGCATAATAGGATGGAAAAGGATTTATTTATAAAAGGGTTGAATAGCAGCTGTGCGGGTAGATCAAATAAAATTTTTCCCTTTTCCTATCCTCAACTCTCCGCACCCCTTTCTCCCGTTTTTTTCCCCCCATTTTGTTAAATGCGCAGGGTTGACCGAATTTCCCATTATACAAGCAAATTGCCGTCGCCGAGGATTTTAATCTAAAGGAAATAAAATAATAAAATTAAAACGACACGGGCACGCTGAAGAAGGAGATTCCGGGGAGAAACCAAAAATAAGAGCTCTTGTTCGGTTGCAGCTTTAAACACGACAGAGCTCGAAAAGCAAAAGGGATATAATGGAGGGAAAAAGAAGAAAAGAAAAAAATTCAAAAATGGAAATAATCTCATCGCTAGCGGTGAATTGGGGTAAACGAGAAGCAAAATGGTATAATGTGCTTCACAAGTGTGTCTCTCCTTCCATGATCTTCGTCACGTGATCACATCCGGGGCACTCTTTCACTTCTTGGAATATGCATGAAGGGAAACAATCAGCTAGATTAGCGTGATTATCGGGAATAGCACCTGTCAATGAATTAAAATAGACCAAGGGTCATCATAATGCTAAATTATTTGACATGATTGGTTATACTGATATTAATTGGTTCTCATTTGAATAGCGTTTCAGTCACACTTAATTTGTTTTATGTACCAAATTATTTTGATTATAATGGTAATTCCTTCAACTGTTAAACATACTTATTATAAGTCGATTGAATTCCAAATTGGATAATAATAATAATACTTTTCAATATTCATGAAAAATAATACCTATAATTAACAAAAAAGAAAAATCTTAAATAATAACTAAATAATAACATGCAAATCTCCAGATAAACATACTTTGTACGATGAAAATATTTAATTTATTTTGTCTATTAATAATTGACAATACCTGAAATGTGAAAATCGATTTCAAAGTGCAAGCAAACAATTCTTGATCGGTCAAAAATTTCAAGTTGATATCTTTAACACCGAAAAAACGAAGCATCCATTATCAAAACAAACTCCAAAACTATTTAGCAAAACATTCTAACGAAATTGTGATTTTCTTCCTGGAGGTCATGGAAATTATGATGAGAAGCAGTTAAATTATAAACTAATAATAAATGCTAGGGTAATGAGGTAATTAAAATTTAAATTTTTTGCGATAGAAATTTTTTACGCAAAAAATTTAAATTAAAATTTAAATTTTTTGCGTCCTTTGTACCATTAGAAATTAATGGATTTTCATCAACGGAATTTTTAATATAAAAATGATAAATCTATGAAACATAATTTGTTGTCTGAAAGTAAATTCACAGCCGGATATAATTGAAAATATAGAACACAACAGAAAATTCTTTCCCAAGCTATTTATATACTTTGAATGGAATAACACTACAATAAGAATTATCTATGCCATAAGAATCGGAATATCTGTGAATGTGTTTAGTTATTCGGTACATGAATAAGTATATTCTCAAACATTTCTTACCGATTATTAGCTATGTTAAGAGGTATCCAAGAAAACAAATTTTAAAGAATCCGATTCTCAGAGCATGACTAGACACGATGAATAAGCAAAGCGGAAGACTTTAAAGCAATAATGCTGTTGTTACTTCAGATCCCATCTGCTATACCACATCTTGAAACCCCTCAATCCTCACAAAATCAAGAAGCAGCCAGGGTTTCCAAGAAAATCCTCCTTAGTAAATCCCAAAGAAGGTATTGGGGGATACCCCATTCACAGCAGGTAAGATAGACCTCACGTTTGCCACCAAATTTAAGGCCACGAATATGACTATCTAGAACATGTAGTCTCATCAGCTCCAGAACCTTTAAAAAAAAAAAATGGAATCACCAGGACCATAACCAGAAAATCAATCATAAGCAGGTGAAATGCTCCAGAGAGCCCGCATACTTCTTCTTCGAATAGAATGCAATTCAATGTAAGTGAGGGCAGCATCAGTTACAGTAGGACTAGTAACGCTAAAAAAAAGTAAAGAATCACCCCCAAAAAGCAATAAAACACATTTTACCAGCCTATGTCGCTGAAAGCAACATTTAAGAGCTGCGAACATTTTAAAATAACCATTCTTATTAATTTAGTTAAAAAAAAATACTGTTTTGGAGCAGTTCCAAAATATGAGAAAGTTTCGTTTCAGAGTTAAATCTTTAAAAAGAGAGATTTTTAATACTTAGTATGAAGTTAAAACAAAGAGTTGAATATTATTAGTTTATCTCTAACGTACATTTAAAACACTTAATTGCTCAAATGGAACAAGGAGCTGGAAAGATTGAATAGAAGGACAAACAAAAAGTTTCAAGTACGAAAGAGCACCTAGGAAACGACACCAAGGTTATAAAAACAACGTGCCATGCCACTTAAGGAGGCATCAATAAGCACTGGATTTCGAGAGTTGGGCTGGAAATTACAACCCAACTCAATTATTTTAATTCCAGATTCAGAGAAAGTGCAAATCGAAAACTATTCTGTCAAATGCACCATTCATCCACGGCACAGAAATGTGCAGATCAAGGGATGAGATATGCGGCAGGGGGGAAAATTTAAGATTTTAATATGCTTTGTGTTAAATTTGAATATCTGTTTCATTTATTTTACTTCTCTCTCACATACAATTATTACGGTATGAAATTCTATTTAAAAAGAGGAAACAAATCACTTGTGTTTAATTCTTTATACTTAATTTAATTTTTTTACCATTCTGAACAAATTCCTAGAAATTTGGAGAGTAAGCATTGATCATGAACACATTTTTATGAAATACCAACATAGAAACACTTGCATTTTCTTAATAATTTTTAAAAAAATCTACCATTACTTTTTTATTCCTAAATATTAAACAAATTGTAAGGATTAACATTGTATTCATTAAACATTATCACGATAAAGCACTAAAATTTGGCTTATCGCTCGAAAGTTCTTTTTTGTTCACGAGATTCAACTTGACAGAGGATAGTGTGTACATGTAAAATTTGAATAATTAAAAGCATACGTTCTCAGGTAGACATCGGAAACACGAATCACAATGATCAAAGGAAAAAAAAAAAAAAAAAATCCCGGTGTACCGTCCCAATTAGCTGCCAAATACACAAATTACTTTGTTATTTGCTTAAAATTGGTTTGTTTGTCGCTGAAAATTCATTTTTTGCACACGAAGGTTAATGAGACCAGGACCTACAGTTTTAACTGGATTCCAAACCACTAACAACACCCAACCTCAAGGTGGAATTCGAACCCATGGACCTTTGAACTGAAGGCCAGAACGTTAACTCATGGGATGCCAGTTTGGCATATTGTTCATGATAGTTACGATAAAAAAAATTGCTTTTCACTCAATATCTTTCAATTGTTCAAACAAGAGAACACCACAATGATGGATTTTAATCAGATGGAAAATGAATATTTTGCGGATTTTTCCCTACAGCACGTGAATAAAAGCTACTATTTACACTTGGAAGAATGTTCAAGTGTCTTTACAAGAGCCTTTAGTTGAAAAATTGTCAACTGCGTGATGTCAGAATAGTATTCATTAGCACTGACAAAAAAGTTGTACATTGAAAACTTTATCATCTTCAATCGAGACACATAATTAATAATATTACATAATTAATCCATATAAGGCAACGTAGTCAATCGGATTTATATGTTGAATTTGTATCTAAATCAGCTAAAATAGATTTGACTTAAAAATAGTAGAAATTAGTTTTGTAACTCGTCATATCAGATCTAATATTAAAAGCAAGAAAAAATTCTGACATAGATACAGAAACAATTTCACCAGTATGTGCAATACGTCACACCAAATCTAAAGAAATGTAAAAAAATATATTTCTATAGGTTTTGCGAATTTTTATAAGCTAATGATTCGTAAAACTGTATGCATAATATTTTGCTTTTTATCATATCCAATTTTTAAAATTTATTGCATTTAAGAATTATCAATATTAATTTTGAAAGAGGATACCTGGCTCTAACTTTCATTATTATACTTTAGATATCCAAGATATATTTGCAAATTTAATAATTTTAATTTAGATTTGAAGTAACTGATTAATGTATGGAAAACCGAAATACCGAATCAAGCATAAAAATACTTGTTTAACAGTTAAAATAGGTAAAATTATTATATTTTTGGGGAAAAAGCGTTAAAATTGCCAAATGGTATTGTAATTAGAGAAGTATTTTGTTCAGGTTGACAACTTTTTGTCCATAATTTATAAATCCTCTACGAAAATTTTAAGTGATGTCAAAAAATTTATACAAAAGGAAAATATCTTAAGGAATGACGATTAAGATTTTTTCATCTTTATTCTATAATTTTATTACAGTCTTTATTCTATATGTTGCCGCCAAAAATGTCAGTTTAGTGAGATTTCAGTGGACCAAATGGATGAGTAAAAAGTTGATTTGATTTTTCTTTTTTTTAAATACATAACTGATTTATGTTACAAACTTTTAAAATATATGTACTTTTGACACCAGGAACTATACAAATAATACCTTTAAAATAATCTGTTATTGAATGATACTGAAAATATGTTGCTGCGTTATCACTAGATGTAGTAAAAATTCGCGGAGACGCATTTAGCATCGTCAACAGAATATTAATTTTATTCAAAGTTTATTTCCAAGGAAATTAATGCATATTAATCAAAAAAATTCATTACAATATATTCCACAATACTTTTAGCATTTTAAGTTTGGTACATTATTTTCTGAGATTTCAATGTCATATTAAATTCATTGAAATGTATCAAAATTTATACTATTTTAAGTTTAAACCACCAGAAAAATTTTCCAATGGCAAGAAACTTTACTGCGTAAGACAGTTTTTAGGGCTAAACATTGGCTCCCCTGAGCCGAGTTCCTTGAACCATTTTGCCTCAAAGGGGAGCATGTTCCATTTTTCTATCCATTCCGGGACTAAGAGGGATGAGAGAGGGAGAATCGGTTATACCGCTCTCCATCCTCCGACGGTGTGTGTTCCCAGCGTAAAATGTCATTACAAGACCTGTCTTCATTTGCATGGGAATGAGAAATTAATGAAGTGTATGATGGAATTTTCGCAAACAACAGGGGGAAGGACGCGAGGCCATTAGCCATCTTGTGCAATTTGAGTTCACAGTAGTGTAAAATCTAAATGGCTCCCCTGTACACGCCGACTCTTCTCATTCTTACCGCTTTTTTTTTCTTTTCTCTGTACCCCACCCACCACACCAAGAACTGCAATCTTTTCTTGAGAGATATCGAAAGAGGGTCTTATTTCTCTTGTTTGTGACTATCTGGAAATTTCTGCGCCCTTCCTCCCAATTTTCATCTTTGGAAGCAGAAGGATGGAAATTTTATTGCATTTTTATTCCATCCTCTTCACTGATCTGCATCTGTTGGGGCTGTGCGAAGACCTGCTAACGATAACAATTCGCGAATTGCAATGAATTAAGCCTAAAGATAGTATAGTGACAATTTGTATTTAAGAATAGTACACTATAAATAGATGAAACACATCAGAAATACAGAAAAATTCAACGCGAATATACTTCTAGTTTGTTCATTCAGATTTTGAAGATGATGTATATGTTCTTAAATTCTCGAGTGTGAATAAATTGAGTGCTTTCAAAACAAAACTAAAAGAAATCGCAGAGTTATCATGAAGAATTGAGTAAAGTTGTATGGATAAGTGACTAAAATAAAGTAAGATCAGGAAGTTCACTCATTGAAAAGAAATTAACTTGATGATGATGTACAACCTTAAGTATAGCGGAGCTATATTAAGTCCATAAATCCGTTTACCCTAAAGAAGTCCAAAATCAGCTATGGATTATCATAAAGATCTCGCCTAAATAAGCCCAGAGACGATAAAATATGAACAAGAGAAATCTGTCCATTAGAGCATCTGCCGCAGAGTTTAGAACCCTAATAGAACGAAGGTGCCTATAAGAACCCATAGAACAAAAGTGCCCACTGAGAAAGCAAGTAATCCCTACAACAAAAAGCAAAATTCAAAGAGCTATCCACTCGTCAACTATGATGCCATTGGTGTGAAGCCGGGACTAGCCAAGTGATTTGGTTTCTACTTTTGGGTATTGAGAAAAATGAGTAAGCGGAGCAGAAGGCAATGAAGGGTCAACAGCGCCCGTTTTGGCTAAGTTGTCCACGATCTCATTACCCTTGACGCCCACATGCGAGAATGTCCATTGTAGGTGGGTAAATTGAGAAAGGGAGATACTTTTGAAATCTTTAAGGATATTTAGACTCACGGAATTCCTCATCTATGCCGGTTGGCTAAGAGAATAGAACTTTAGTAGTCGGACATAATCCAAGTTTAATTTAGAATTCAACTTAAGATTGTATCTGAAAGGAGCAGTGTTTTGAACTGATTTGGTTAACGTTTTAAGGCGATTTTTTGCCCTAACTGTATAGCAGTAGATACTTAAAATTGTAGCATTTACTATCCTAGTGGCATCAAGATAAAGTTCATTTGAAAACGAAAAAGAACTTTGTGGTAAACACATATGAAAAGTTTGTTTCAGCAATATTTATAGCCCAACAGAAAGAACTGTGATTTAATAAAATTTATTTTTTAACGGCAGCCTATCGAGAGACCAAGTCTTACAGTGTCCATATCTGTACATCCTCATCCAACCCGATGATAGAACCTTGAAGCTGCGCATTGGGAGCGCCAAAGGCTATCATTACAGCACCGGCCTTCTTTAAGTTACTTAAGATATTTTATTTCAGATTATTTTGCAATGTTTCGATTTTTCGGAATTGTATTCCTCAGAAATTTCTCCTTTAATTAAATAGAAATTTCTCCTTTAAATTAAATTAATTAAATAGAGGATATACTTCAAATTTTTTCTAATAAATATCTCCCTTTGTTTTGTTACATTAATACAACATTTTGCAAACACACGATTAAAATTTTTAAAAATAACATTTTTTGCACTTTTATCTGAGTTATAGTTCTCACTATAAAACAAACTCAGCTGTACGTATATTTTTAGTATGGTACAAAATTCTAACTTCAACACCACCCGATAATGGCGTAACAAATCAAAAAATCCGAAACGAATCATTTCCTTCGTCAAAGAACGAAAACTTCAAGTCATACGTAAAACCACCCCACAAGATTTTGTCGGAAAAATTTGCAGCGTGACATTTTATTGGCACTTGAGCTATAAGTGTCGCATAACGGAGGTTATTAATTCTTCCCTTGGAGCTTCCTAAAGAACAGATACGAGGTAAAAAAGAAAGACAACAAAACACAGCTATTGACTGGAAGTATGAGAAGGCTGCACAAGAATGCAGAGAAGTTGTTTAAGGAAGTGGAAATTGCGTTTGCGGAAAGCATAAACTGGGAACAGTGATTGGACACTCGCAGTCGCTTGCGTTCTGGTGATGGAAGAACAGGCATACTGTAAAGGAGTATTGTCAGCCATGGCTGGCAAGCTTTTTATTGCGCATAAAAGTATGTCGAAGCAGAATGATTACTTGCAGGGGAGGGGAGAAATGAATGAAGCAAAAAATCTTGCGCAAGTAAATAGCCTGCCAACATTTTTGAAGGCGTTTGATACGAATTATTGCTTATATGTTACTTAAAAAACAACTGAGATAAATTTTCTGAAGAATTAGAACGTACTTTATTAGACATTATTAGTCAAGAGATAGACAAAACATAAATAGTAGAAGGTTTGTAATGATATATTCTGTGGCATACATATGGTATCATACACAAATAATTGCTACCGAAGATAATAATAGAGCAAAATAAAAATTTCCGTTAGAGTTCCAGTAAATTATCGTTCCGGTAGTTGTTATTGATAATCACAATAACAACTGCCGAAAAGTCCTTCATAAATATAATGTTAGTTGGGTGGTGAATATCGAACAAGAACATAGTTTTTTTGTTGGGCAGCAAATACCCTAAGACATTTCATATCAATTAAAAGAGTATGGATAATTTCTTTCCATAGTAATCTTCTAGATATGCCGACTTTTCTCCGAAAACATCGAAATTACAAACAGGCCGAAAATACTTTAACAATTAATAGTTGATTGGTTTGCCGTACTAATAACCACATTTTGCACACGAGATATAGTAGTTGTCAAGTCAACATTTCTAAAAACATCACTAAGGATCTCCATTTTATACAGGATCACTACAAACAACTATGCGCGAGATGAGAATTGAACTTATGAACTCTTAAATTTAAGGCCAGAATGCTAATTAATCGAAAGCCAGTTCTGAATTTTAAGAGTAGGAAATGGGCGTATTATTTAGGTACTTTTGTTTAGTTCAGGTGCTAAAAATTTTAAGAATTTTCATCTTCGCGGTTACAAGAATTAGTCTTAAAATCAACGCTAAAGATTTGTAATTCATTTTTGTTAATTCATTTTCTTGTAAAGGACAATCTTTACAAGAAAACGTATTAACAAAATGGGAAAATGAGATTGACGAGCGAAAGTGTCCATTCAGACACAATATGTACGGCCCATGCCTCCTTCTACTCAAGGGAAGAGACAGGAAAAAACAAAACAACAAAAGCCACCTTGAAAACTTTACACGTAAATGTACCAGGGGAGGGAGGCATTGCAAAAATATATAGCACATATATGAAGAGCACGGCAGAGAAACGAGGAGGCTCCTGAGAAAAAAAAAAAAAAGATGAAGAAATGGAAACCATCCGTGAAATTGGTTGGCTACAGGGTTGCCCCCCTCATTCGGCTGATCCTTCATTATGCTCGATGTTGCATGGCCATCTCGAGACGCGGCTTCTTCTCTCGCATCGAACTCCATTTCGTCGAACCGTTTCTTGGGTTTATTCATACAATTACGGGGGAAAGGCAGGGGGTGCGAAACATGGCTTCTCAGGTATTTCATTTATTTTTATTAAAGGATCATTTAATAAAATATATATAAATGAAGCATCCATCTTGATATGATGGAGATGTGAGAAATTGTGGAATCCTATAACATAATATCAAAAGAAAACGGCGATTTTGTTGAATGAAAACTTTAATGAATGGGATAAAAAATGCTTAAAAATGAAGAGACACCTAATGCACCTATAATATAAACTTTTATTTTGAAAGTAAACTGAAACAACAATATAAAACAGCAATCACCAGCTAAAAAAACTAAATACTGATGTATATTAATGTAGCAAAATGCTATCAACGATTAATGAAGCCAGTTATTTCTTAGTTGGGAAATAAAATCTATAATATAGAAAAGATATTATTCCTGCTGCAAAATACATATTTAAAAACATAAGCAGAGATAGCAAAAAGAATGTACTGGAGTAAATTATTCATAAATTTCGTAAGAAGTAATTTTAAAATAAATTTTATCAGTTGAATGCAATTTTAAATATCATATCTATTAATTTTAAAGTACAAGTTTAATGCAGTTTAGATACCAAAATAATTTTTCAAACAAATTAACAAAGAATGAAATAAGTAACATCGACAAAAATTATATCAAAATAAGAATAAATATACCGTTTCTGAGCCCTATGAACATTAAGTAAATCCAAAAGGTTACCTGAAAACAAAAAAAAAAGACATAAAATTCATATTCACCCAATCAGCATTTTATCAAATAAAAACATTATAATAAAAATATTATCGTAAAATAAAGTTTATTTACAAATGCAAATTTTTTATTGACTTTTCTAGAATCAAAATATTAATTATACAAATATTTAAAATAGCTTTTATATAATTCAATAAACTATTATTATTCGTGGAATAGAATAGAGGTGAGGGCGATCGCAAATAATTCATAAAAAATGGGAAACAAATCAATATAAATAAGTATCTGAATATTTTATACACATAAAAGGTGACTTAAGAATATTTATTACTTGATGAATAACTTTTTGTATTTAGACACTCAAATGCTTATGAGGTTATTGTACTTCGCAGAGATGAATAGTGTGTGAAAAATATAAATTTTATGTCAAATGCTTTATAGTTGCAAGTTTTAATAAAGAAAATAAAAGAAAATAGAAACATCAATAACTGATGCTTAAATATTATTATTATTATTTTAATTCACCTGTTTTATAACAAACAATTAGAAAAGTAGTAAGCGTTTATGTGGTAAGGTAATACGAAACAAAGACTGTTTCCAAAAAACATTTTATTTGAAGAAAACCTGAAACTATCGGTCTTTAGCACAAATGTCTTTTATAACATATTGAATAGGTCTTATAAAAAGGGTGCTATATACAGGGTGGTTTAAATTATAAAAAAGGTCGAGGGATATTCACTAACATTTGAATTTCTAAGCTAGTAATTAGCTTTAGTGTAAAATAAGTGTTCGTTGTTTTGTCGCTCAACAGTCAATTTTGCACAAGAAGGCTAACTAGATCAGGATTTAAAGTAGATTCCGAAACTCTACATATAATGAAGCCCTAAGTGGGATTCAAACCTACGAACTGTTGAATTGAAAGTCTAAGCATTATATTCGACTGTCAGCTCAGCGTATAAAATAAAAGAATATTTGTGCATTTAGCATAGTACATTGGTTATACTTAAGAAAGAACTTATTAAATTTTAATTTAGTTTAAATTTAATATTGCATATACATAATGAAATAATTAGGAATCAGAACACAACATTTCTCTCAGGGTCTAAAATGGTGTAAAATCCATAACTTGGACCTATGCTGTTAAACGGAAAAAAGGAGAAATATATAAGAAATAAACATAAATTTATACAAATTAATGAAAGTAAAAAAATCAATTTTTAATATTATATATACAACACGCGCGTATATACATTTATTATATACATATTTCTAAAATTATGTAAACTTTTTCTTTTGTTAATTAATTACTTCTAAATGATAAATTCTTAATCAATACACTCAACATACAGTACAATGACAGAAAAAACGTTGGTTACTCTAACATTCTTTCTGTCACAAATGCAACACATAGAAAGTATCACAAGTATTAAATCTAAACAGACAAAAGAAATAGAGAGATGCTGAAAATTTTCCTCCTCCATTGTCACGCATTTTTTGGGAGAAAAAAAATATCACATGTGAATGACAATTAAAAAAAAATTAATGACGTTTCTTGGAAAACAAACGAATAATAAGGTCCACAAAAACCCAAGAAATCTGCATGGCTAATAAGTTTAGTGCCAGGGCGGTAAAAAGGTGTTCAACGTTAAAATCATTAATTACAAAATTAAGCACGGCGTTTTAATTTGCGCTATTAAAGACAAATTAACACCTTCATCGGCGAACGCGAAACGACACATTTACGCCCGGGAAACACAATCGTGGCCTCCGCATCGGTCATTTAATATAGAGAGGAAAGAAAAAAATCTCACACTTAACATTAAAAAAACCACTTCAAGTCATTTATAAGCGTTTACGAACTCGACAGATTATTTTTTATTACCATTGCCGCCTTCACTCGACTTAACTTCTCCATCTACGTCCTCTTTTAACAATCGTTTGTCACGGGGGTTTTTATGACCTCCGCCTCACCCCACCCATCGCTTTCCTACTCTTTTTTTTACACCCCCTCTTCAAACCACTAACAACTGGTATTCGTTATTC
>JAPDSC010080256.1:143908-162690 GCA_026290005.1 Latrodectus geometricus
AAAAAGTGAAATAAATATTTAAAAAAAAGGAGGGGAGGAAAGAAATATATGCGTCGAGCGAAATTAAATAAGAAACAACAAAGTGCGTGGAAGTTAACTTTTTTTTTAAATATTTTTGCAAATAAATAAAAAAATTATAAATAATAAAGCGACTTCGGCAAAAATTGAAGAGACAAAAAAAAAGAAAAGAATTATAGATTGAAATACCTTAGAAAAGAAAAAAATGGAAGGGCGAACTGAGACATCACCTTCCCTACCGACTCGCCCCCCCCCTTCTTCTCGAAGCTGCTAATTTATATTCGGATGCTAACTTAGTCAAGTGCTTTGGCCATATGTTTTGGCAGTTCCGTCAGCTTCATAACGCGATTAAAAGATGTTTTATTCGGAAAGAAATTTTATTTTTTATTTCTCATTTTCTTCTCTCGTCTTTATCGCTGGTTAAAAAGAGTATTTTCATTTTTGCAGTTTTTGTGAAAAAAAAAGAGAGAATAAAAAAGAAACCAACGAGAGAAATTAATTCTAATTTACGCTCAGTGGCTTGAAAAGTAACATATGAAGACAGCATGCTGAAAGGCCAACGGAATCTGACAAAAAGCGCATTCAATTTCTCTCTTGTTTCCTATTATTCATTTTCCATTACCTTTAAGAACTTTTAGTTTCAGTGACGGATTACCCCATGAACGAACAGGTCAATCAGGAATACAGTTTAGAGAAAAAAGATCATTTGTCTTAAAAGAGATTCGCAAATCCGAATTTCAATGTCTTTTCCAAAATCCGATCTTTTTGGAAATATAAATAATAGGAAAATGAATAATTAGTTATCTTTCAAGTTTCCGATTATTTATTTTTAAATGTTTCCCATAATTTCATTACCTTTAAGAACTTTTCGTTTGAAGGATGATTATTATTACACCATGAACTAACAGCTAAGCCATATTAGAAATAATACTTAAAAATATTCACAACCCGAATTTCAATATCTTTTCCAAAATTCGAACTTTTTTTGGAAACGCTAGTAATATATTTGAAGAATAAATTCAATCTTATCTTTAATTATTTGTTCGTTAGTTCACAGCATCGAACATTTTGTATACATAAACATTTTTTATGTCCAGCAATCAAAGATAAAAGAAACAAATATAATCAAAAAAATTGACAACTTTTTTTATTCTTTTTATTCAGGTTAAATAAAATATTGTAAACTCATATGATGTAGCTAAAACCATCCTAGGTGTTCCCTCCTCAAAATTATAAGCAGCAGCAGAAATCAAACACCATTAATTTAAAATTACTTATTCATAAACTAGAATAATTAAATGCACGAACACAATAATCAAACAAATACCATTTCTCTATTTATAAATAATTCCAACGCAAATGTCCAAATTATTAATTTTAATCGCATAACTACAATAAAGATCAATAACAATTATATTCTGTAGTGTAAAAAACATTTTATGAGAGGCACCAAAAATGAACAGATTGACATTGTCTAACGAATGTTACCAGATTCACATATATGTTATACGAAAAGTTTATATATATATATATATATATATATATATATATATATATATATATATATATATATAATACAGACTGATAGCATCATGCCAATTGAAGGAAGACTTCGATCACGTAAGTAATTGGCAAAGTTCAACATTAGACAAAATAAATGCGCTTTCAAAAAAGCGTCCAACTGCGCGAAGTCTTTGTTTCGAATCTCAATTCTTTTCCTGTGTAATTTCTTAGCACCCACTTCTGAGAAAGTTTCGGGAGAAGTTACAAATGCCTCCGGGAGAAGCCGTTCCACTTAAGCTGACCATGACTCCTGCGATCTCTTTACACAGAAACACCCATCCCTTTAAGCGCCTTTTTTTATTATATACATATATACTTTTAAAAGACTATACGAACGGAGCAAAAGAAGGGAAAAACTTCCCAGTATTTTTATACAAAAATTTCTACTTTTTTTCCTTTTCGAGACTACTTTTTTCCTGGAAAAAATGCAGCGAGTGTTTTTCTTGTCTCCGAGAAAAATGAGAGTATCCCGTTTCCTTGAATCCGCAAATTCATTTAGAAAGAAGGAGTGTGTCCAACCCTCTGTCGCTTCCCCCTCTGCGACAGCTTCGGACAAGACAGAGGCATCCATTTCAGTGCCCTGCTCAAACAACCCTTGAAATCTTTCGCACACAGAAAAGAGATTGGTTGAAAACTAAAGTTTTTATTTTATGAAAAGAACATCCTACCAGCAAGAAAATAGGAAAAATTGAGCGATTAAATCACTTCCGTGGGTATTATTTTTTGTTTCTTCTAAGGCCTCACCGATTTCATTTTGTACTTCACACAACTCCAATAACACTAATTTATTCTTTCCAATTGGTTAAAAATTAATAGTTACCAAGGGAATTGAGAATATGTATATAAATACAAAATATTTAAAATAGTTGGAACAATAACTAACTCCCCAGCACTACAGTCCATGCTGAACCATGACCTCCCTAACAATTCGACTCCATTTATCTTACCATACTTTTTAAATTTGTTATTTTCAAGCTCTTAAGATCCTTTTCAACCTCTTCGATCCCTGTTTTTCTTTTTCTTCCGCGTTTTCTCTGGCCATGACACCAACCTTTAAAAAATTTTATTTTGTACATCAGTTGTCATTCCATGTGTTCCAACCACCGGACCCTTTGATTTTATATAGTTTATTGTATCTTTTTATTTAAGCAGTTTTTGAATTTCGTAGTTGTATCGTTTCCTCCAAGCATCACTATCTTTTACAGGTCCAAATATTGCTCTCAAAAAATCTTTCTCTGCCAGCTTATTAACATCTTCTCACGTTCTTGAGTTGAAATCCAAGTCTCTGATCCATAAAAAACAGCTGGTTAGATCACAGTTTGATACGTCAATACTTTCGTTTTCCGGTTATCGCCTTAGATTCATTAGTTTCTGTAATACAAAAAAGCTGTGATTTCCTGCATTAAACCTTTGTTTGATTTCTGATATCAATATCATCATTTTCTGTGATAACTAGTCCTAATACTCAGTTGGAGCAATATCCCATTTAATTAACATTGTAACCGTTCCTGCAATAAAATACGCTGGCTACCTCTGAAAATTATTTACTATATATCTACAAGAGCAGTTACAAAATTATATACAATGACAGAGTACCAAATACAGCATTTAGTTCGGGAACATTGCATTTCAGGACAAGATTTCTCAGCTTCTGGAGCTCGAATCGCAATTAATTATTCTTAATGCCAATCAATGGCAATTAGATTCTTGCCTCTAGAAGCTCTATAAAATGGTTAATTTAATATTTAGTGATAAAATGCAAAAGTTATCGGCTTTTTCCATTCTTTTGATCTAAATAAACGTATATGGAGGGAAAAATCAAACTGTGCAAGTAAATATACTAAAAGTTTTTAGTTCACTTGTATAAATGAAGAAATATGGTATGAAGTTATGTACTCTTTATGCCTACATATTATTGCATATAGATATAAAGCTATTTTAAAGAGCTTCTTATCTGGCATAGTTCATTTTAGTTTTGTTTGTCTAAAAGTTTTTCCATATGAGTGAGCTTGGTATTGAGCGGAATCTACTAGTTCAGGACAGCTAAAAACTTTAGATCCTCGAAGTGGAAATTCTCGAATACTTCATATAAATGCCAGAAAGCTAATCACTCCCTCCCTAATTGTAAGTGGGGAGAACCATTAGGAGATCTACCAAGCACTATCAGGAAACGATAGTCAAAAATATAATTTAGAGCATCTTTATATTCGCACTGAAAAACACAGTATTTGCAACGCAAATTTTGAAAAGACCAACCGATTGCATAAGAGGTTAACAGTCCCAAGCTAAGATTTCTCTTCGGTAAGTTCGGAATTGAAACCTTGAGGAGATTTGTATGTTGCTTTAACTATCTTTTGTTTGAAAACAGTGATTTTCTGGAGAATTCAACCCATATAACCGCCATTTTCAGTGCATCTTGAAGTAACAGTACAGGGTAGAATTCACAGGCGACTACACTGAAATCTCCAACACCATTCAAGAAAAGCACATTTCAAGTTAATCAAAAGGTTCTAGTCACTTATATACATTTTGGGAGAAGGCACAATTGGATGAACTCTCAAAGGCCCCATTCCAATAAACTAAAAACATGCTCACAATGGCACAAGTCGGGAGCTCGGAACCCATTTACTCATCATTACTAATGATTAACAAGCGGTAATAACACATAGCGTTTATAATGGCCTTCTGTTTCCCACTCACAAACACGGCTGCGACATGGAAATAAAAAAATCCTTCATCGCCAAGACCCCGTTTTATTGGCTGGTTCCCTCTTTTCGCGCCGAATAAACAAAACAGCGGCCACCACAGATACAAGTGCTCCATTACGTTTTAAAAGAATAATTTCATTTCACCCTCTTCAATTAGATCTTCCGTGTTCTGCAGTTAATATTTTCTTCTCGGCGAGGAAAGTGAGGGAAAACTTTTCTTGTTTTCGCGTGGGAGGGGGGCGCCAACATTGGCGGGAGGGTTATAAATCTTGTGAAAAATTCACAAGCACTTCCAATGTACAGTTATTATTTGCAACAGAGAGCGAAAGAATTTTTCATTTTTGGTGTTTCCGCATTTTTACGAGGCTTGAGAGAGACATTTGCGGAAAAGGGCGAGAAGTGAACACTGTGGTCGGATATAGGCCCCAAAGGGGTGAAACGCAAAAATTCCAAGCACCACAAAAGAGGACGGGAAATAATTTTTCTCAACCCCCGCAAAGAAACGAAGGGCTAACAATTAATTCCCAGCATCGACAATAATTTTGTCATGTTTATAAGGCAGAAATGAACATTTTCTCCTCATTTTAATTTTCAAGCCTATTAAGGAAAACTGCTCTGCACGCGGAAGTTTTCAAGTGCATTCAAATTACTTTAAATGCTTATTACGCTCTATTGTTACAATAACTGTTTCAAGTAATTTGGAAAAAAATATTTCGCAGAATTAGCTTAGTGCAGATATTTTGAATGAATTATTGAACAGTGGATTTTAAATAAAGTTTTAAATTATGGAATGAATCCTTCCCAAAAGATAATGATGGTAACAAATTACCACAGAATTCCTTTCACTTCTATTATTTGGATTGAAATAAAATATTTTTCATTTAAAAAAGCATGCATTGATACGGTATGGTATATTAAAATTAAATTTACGCATATTCTTATTTTTATGGCAAACATGTTACCTTTCTGTACACGATGATTGGCAATTCTATAGTATTTATAGAATTGGCATATTTATAGAATTAAAACTTGGTAAGTCACGGACATCCCACGTTCCACGTCACAACCATACAAATCCGTTTATAGGGTGGGCCACATTCATTCATCGTCTCAGAAGAAAGGACGAGAAAATACAGAGAAGGAAAATAGCATCCATCCCCAAACCGGGATTTGAACCCGGAACCAACAGCCTAAAAGGACTCAAGAATGCTAACCATTCAGCCGTCGATCGGCCTTTTCGGATTTATTCCTGAACGCATAATTGATTAAAATTGTGTCTTGCACATTTTAATTTAGAGAAACCTAGTCCAAATTTATCTATATAAAAAATTCCCATACAGGCGATCTAATAATACGCTATTTGTTTTACGATGACTATTTTCATATTTTCAATATTTAAATTTCTAGCATTACTGCATCATACAGAGAAAAAACTTGAAAAAGTAAGCATTCAATGTGCGTTCAAATGCACGTCTTTGTGGATGAATAAAATCACCAAACGCTATTGACACTTAAAAATCATTTTGAATCGAAACATAAATATAACTTTATATTATATTATAAAAACTGCTTACATAAGTGAGCTAATATATTTTTAAGGAGATAGTTTTGTGTTATCTTTATAATACTTAGACAAGTCCATTGTTTTATTCAATAAAGTGAAAATTGACAAAATAAGATAAATCAAGCTGTATTAAAACACATCATTTTATGAATAAATAAGACAGAGAAACATGCCATCTTCATAGAACCGACACTTAAAGTTACTTCAAATAAAGTGAGACTCGATTAGTAGAACAAGACACGAACCAGCTTGAAGCAACTTGCACAAGCAAACAAATCTACCCATAACTACAGACCACAGCGTTGCCTTTTTTTTTAAAATCCACCTCCACTTTGCGAAACCTCAGCAGAAGTGTGGAGATGGCGTCTAATTTAAGGGCACACGTAACACACACATATTTACCATAACACCATCTACGCCTTGAGTTGGTTGGTGGAAAAATAAACGACTGCTTACACAGCGTGCAGTCTGCGAAGTTTCGGTTTTTGTCGGTTTCATTAGCATGGGAAGCGCGATTCCATGCGGCGCACACACAAAGCATGCGAGCAATTAGCATTCATTTTCAGCCTACGCCTGTGATTGTGCTGAGTTGTAGGGTTGCTGATCCAGGAGAATGTTCGCGCAAAAACGAAGTGCTCCCGAGGTCCTCTTAAAACTGCCCCACTCCCATGATGTTGAAACAATTCAATTCCACACAAACAACGTTGTAAACGAATACTTTATGTAGTCCAAAATTATATCAAGGAAAAATTATTTCGCTGAAAAGTGTTTTACAGATGCTTCTAACGACGGGTTTGAGTAAGTGGCTCAAAAAGAAGAGTTCTTGAGTATAAAGATTTCAATGAAGGAAATGTCAAACATTTTAAAATCTATGCGAAACTTCAATTCTGCAAATAATTATGCTAACAGATTTCATTTTAAAAATGAATCATGCGAAAATCTTAAATTTAGAATTAAATAATAAGCGTCACAAAATCCACTGCTAAGTGGGAGTCGAACCAATGAACAAATAATCCAAACGATGACCATCCAGTAACCAATCCTACATAAAAATATGCGAATCATAGCTACAGAGAATCACTCTTAAATTATAACTGTCCTAGAAAATGATACTTGATTTTTTAAAATGACTTTTTTTCTATTACGTATTCTATCTAACAAAAAGCATAAAGAAAGCCAATCACAAAATTTTTCTTAATAAAATAATGAAAAATTATTGTTACAAAATTACAAACAAAACAAATGTATAAAAAATGATAGATAAAAAAAAAAAAAAAAGTTAGCAAAGCCTTCACACAAAAATTATAATGTCCACATGAATATCGTTTTTAAAAGCTTACAATATTTTTACAAAAACAAGCATTATAAGCAAACCCACACCCAGTGGTAAATTTTATATTTACAACAGCATATGACCAAAAACACAACACGAACCATATTTATAAATATTAAAGCCCTGTTTGCAACTTTACAGTTATTTCATGGCTTATTTTAGAGCCAAAATAAAATACCAAACGCAAGAATGATTTTAAAAAGATCTGAAAATGATAAAATGAAACATCAAAACAAATAGAATCTAACTTTTTGTGCAGGTCCTTTAAAAATGTTTTTCTTTTCATTCAAAGAATGTTTTTGCGAAAAATATAGAAAATAAGACTCCTTCCAGCGCACACACACGAACTAAAATTGAATGAAAGAATAAAAAAGAGGGGGCGGGGGAAGGTCTAAGCCATTTTGTTTCGCAGAAAAATGCAATAGAGATTGTCATGTGTTTTTCAGTTTTTCCATTTTATGATACTGACCGTACAACCGAGCATCCTAATATAGCCCCAGTTTTTATTGAAAAAGAATATTTTGCTTCTCCTTCCCCCCTCCCCACTAGAAACTTCTTCCTTTTTTCTCCTCATATGGAAGCTCAAGATAAATAACTTTTCGGACAAAAATACTAAATGGAAAAAAGTGAAATAAAAAAATTCTACCTCTGGATACATACAATACCGTATAAATGTGTATGTTTATTGTTTTGTGAAAACATCTATACGACTTGGCGAGGGACTCTGATTTTGGCGAATAAAAAAGAGAAATAAATAAACGCAGCAGTGAATAGCTTCGGAAATATTTTATTTGCAGCAGGTGGGGGGCTCTGATTTCAAACTCACACCTAAACATGAAGGTAATTGAATGTAAAAAATTATTTTATAAGCGTAATAAAGGTCTAATAGGAAAAATGAACTGTCCTTAGTGCTTAAATCTTATATAACTCTAAACTCAGATGCTTAGAATTGTAAGCAATGAGAGTGACTAATTTATTTAATTTCATTGTCTTTCTGGGCCTAACCGTAAATATCACGTCAAGAAAATCTTCTCAAATATATAACACAAAAAAACTAGCTTTTATTGAAGCTATATTTTAAACTACTTTGGAATACAAATAGATTTAAATTAAAATTCGCTAGTAAGAAATAATTTTTAATAGATTGTAGCAAGTAAATAGCAAGTGTTGGTCTATAAGTTTTATTTAAAGCTGCAATGAGATACATACATTTGTTTATCAAAAATTAATATTTGATTGTATCACACACAACAGTGACATAAAATAGACATTTTTTTTCCTAATCGTTAATATGGATCACATGTATTAATGTTTACTATCACGTGTGTAATTCACAAATGACAATGAATATATATCATAACTTTTTGGTTAGCAAATCACAATATTTGACTGAGAAAAATGAAATTTATTTTACATCATACACATCAACAGGGCCTGAATAAACTAACCTACACACTGGATGATTTGATGTTGTTTAAAGTTACATTTACTAAATTTATTTTTCAAAAGGAGAAATGTATTTTTGATCAGCAAAAATAATTTCCTAATAATACAACAAAAATTGTAATACTTTGAATACTTGATTTCTACTTAAAAGTTCTTCCAGAAGGCAAGGGGCGAAAGATATTGAAATTCTTGGTAAGCAATAACCTTTGGGTGGTCTTTGGGGAAAGTGTTTCAAAAAACATTTCCTCGTGTTTATTCACTTTTAAATAAGAACATATGTGATGATTAATACCGTGAATGCCTAACGTCAAGATTACTAAGTAAAAAAATGACCAGTGAAAACATTATATATAAAACCGAGAAATTTATGTTAAACATTCTTATTTTTCTCAAAGACTTTACATATTTCAGTGAAATGGTGTTTCGTGATATTATATCCTTTTGACCCATCCTAAATCAACTGCCATACATTTTTCTATCCACCCTGTAAGTCGAGACTTATAACTGGAAAACTCATTCTTTTATAAACTAATGTTTTAAAAATAAATTTCCGATTTGGAAGAGTGGGTGAAAAGGCGTAGGGGGGGGGGAGGCAAAGAGAAGAAGAAATTACCATTCATAAAAATTAAACTACCTTTATTTGTAGAAATGCAATCGGGAAATTTTTCCAAATGATATTAAGTATTCAAATCTCATCAGAGAACAACATAATGGATGGTAGGACGAGCAGTTTTAATAGAAAACGCATCGGAGGAGAATGAAGCGGGGAGACGGGAAAAGGCAGACTCGGCCTTGATTGAATTTCGAATTTTAGATTTCCAAATCAAACCGAAACAAATAAATAATTCCATTCAACAAATTTCTCGAATTGCAAAATCTCTTCCTGGAATTAAAACGAATTTTTTTTATTCTATCCTCCTTTTTCTCCGCTGGTCACAAATAATAAAAAGAAAACCTCATTAAAAAAGGAAGGTCATTATTATTTTTTATTTTAAAGAAAAAGAGAAATAAATAAATAAAACGAAATAGAGTTCACTCAACAAACGAAAATTCTGAAGGGGGGGGGAGGTAGAATTAAATGAAGAATGCGGGAAAAAATTGTAAATAAATTAAAGTGGAGGGGGGAAAAAACGTTTATTACACGATTGGTTGAGAAATACTTCGCAAGCAATTTTCACAAAGATGGCAAATTAATCGTTATTGATTTAGACAAAAATAAATGGAAAAAGATGATCGCACAGCTGTTTAAATATTCGTTAAAACATTTTAAAAACGATTAAATATAATGCACATTCAGGAAGTTAACTGCTCGCTATAAAATTTCACTCTTAAATGTCGTAATTAACCGCTAGAGGGCAGTCAAATCTTAATTTTACACAGCTATACATATTTTTCCCCTCTTCTCGCACCATTAAAAAAGAGTAAATGTGTTTTAATAATGCAGGGAATAAGTTGATTTGGAGAAGAAATTGAGCTCCTCTACCCCCCTCCCCAAACTTAGCTAGTAAGAAGGGGGAGATAAGC
Source organism: Latrodectus geometricus (assembly GCA_026290005.1). Taxonomy (NCBI): domain Eukaryota; kingdom Metazoa; phylum Arthropoda; class Arachnida; order Araneae; family Theridiidae; genus Latrodectus; species Latrodectus geometricus. The sequence continues at coordinate 154,065 of JAPDSC010080256.1, forward strand.
AAATTTATTATTATCAGTCTTTATCAACCAATTTATTTTTCTTGTTATTCGCATTGTTCTGAAAATGATTAAAATACTTTTTTCATCAGAGTAAAAAAAATTTTTAATCGTTTCGTTTTTCCGCTGGTTCAAATAGTGTTAAATAAAATATGAGCCAAAAATGAAAAATGATCAAAAAAATTTATGCAAATGGTGAAGCATTCACTGACAAATTTTTTATGGTAGGTTTTTATTTTGAATAAAAAAAAAATGACGAGTTTCTTTTTAAATGATCTTGCACCAAGAGAAAGTAATGTTATTGAATTTTTTTTATTAAAGAATGTTTAAATAAGATTTGATTCTTATTTTCCAATCCAAAGTTGATATCATTAGACAGCGTATCTAGAATTCAAAGAGAGAGAGAGAGAGAGAGAGAGAGAGTGCTTGGAAATATTTTAATTAAAATACATCATTGTGTGCAAAACATCTGTTAAATGGCTAGTTTTAGTTACGGAATCTTTCAGAAGGGATTGCGTAAAGTGTTTTTCCGTATATTTGCTTGTCTTTATAGAAGCATAAGGGACAATTAAGAGTTACACACAATACATGAAGAGACTAAATTTGCCAAACACATAAAAAAACACAAAATAGAAGATTACAAAATAGAATTCGAATCTAATAGACTGGATGAAAGGTCTCACATAAGTCCAAAATTAGTCATTGAAGACAATCTGTTCTTAAAAAAGGAGGACACAACGGAAGACCAGAACGGAAGATCATTCGGTTACACTTTATGGAAATGGATTCAGAATAGAAATATTGCGCTACAAGAAGATTGATAAAAAATGTTCCTTTCAGTGTGGAGTTCAATATAGTTTGCGACATTTCTGATGTTAGTAGATTTTTATAAACCTCGTAACAATGCAAAAAATATTTTACTTTTTCACTTTAGAAACATAAATGCGATAATTTTAATATGAAGCCTCATTATGATGAACAGTAGAACAAAAACCATATGAAAAGCTGTTATAAATAAATAAACAGAAACTGAAGTTGATTGCTGTAAAAACTCTTATTTTAATATATGCTTACTAACTTCATGAAAATCAACAATACCGTTTCATAATTTAAAAATTGCGATACACTTTTTTGTACATATTCCTAAAGATGAAAGGAAATTTTTTTAAAAATTATATAAGTAACAAAAATTACAAGTTTTTCATGCTACTCAGTTAAAGGATTTTACAAAAATTTTCATTTAAATCATGTGAATAAATTCTACAAAATATTTTCGTTACACACACACATTTTATTTATTCATGTATTAATGCCTTGCATGAGAAATTTAGTTCATTAAGTTTCATTATTCAAAGAATTAATTTTCATCATTTATTACAATGTTATATTAAAAATAACACATAATTTAAATTAATTATTTTCGTTAATTTATTGTAAATATTTTACTATGAATCACTTCATCATCTTTATATTAGATTTGACACAGTATGATATTGAGGCTTAAGTTTCATTAACCCTTTGTGTACATTTGACGAGTGAGAAACTCGTCATCTGAATTTAAGAAGCTATTTTATTTCGTTTATTTATATTTTGTAACTAAAATGTTATTTCAAAAATGTATTTACATCACCAATATAAATACATTTTTGAAACATTTTATATTACATATAATCCAAATAAGATGTATTACTTAATCACATTAATCTATACAGTGACAAATTAAATCCTTCCCATGGGAATCAAAATCTTCCAATAATTCAGTATTCAAAGGGTTAAGCTATTTATAAGAAATACTTTTGCAGTGTGATTCAAAGTACTCATCTGGAAAGATGGGTCAAGAAATGCATTTGTCAGTTCCGGTAAAACTCGCTCTAAATCATAGGAGGTACTACAACCTAATCAATACGTCCATCCCTCTCACGAAACCAGTGAACTTTTCGTTGCCACACTACCCAGACAGCACCAAAAGTACAAAGGGATAAATTATTCAGCCTCATACAAATGCGACTTCATTGTTAAGCAGGGAGAAAATCGTTCCTATCAATCATTGCTGGCTCGGGTAATTGCGGCAGTGCTCCAGGCAAGGGACACGTGTTTTCTCGCTACTCCGGGGTCTGTCTCCATGCGGCCCAGTCTCGGCCCTTCACACCACACAGCCTGACGCCCACCAGGGCATTGTTTTGATGGATCAGCTCACTTCAATGGCTGTTCAGAGACTCCTGTGAAAGAGAATGGCAGCTTTTTTATAGCTTCCTACATGCTAATTGTTTTAAAATGTAAAAGATGAGAACTTTCTCAAGGAAGGGTTTACTAGTTTCAGGAGACACATTTTTCTCAATAAATGTTACATTTTTTGATATATTTTACATAACTTGTATAATGTATTTTATGCAAAGAATATTAAGCTTCAGGAAAATACATATTAAAAGCAGATAAAATATCAGAACGCAAAAAACTAGACAGTAGTTATAACAGTTAATGTTCACTGGAATTCCAATCCAGAACTAAGAGTGGAATGCGATACTAATCACTACGAAGACAGCCAGATTTAGTTTGATTTGATGGACACTGTACTACGATCAGTTTCTGCGAATTAATGCAAAACCAACAAAAAATAGCTATGGATATCGAATTCATAAGCTTCGTGAGCTGAAGGCTACAGTGCAAACTCCATGTTCAACTCCACTTTTACTTGCTCGGCCGTAAAACAGCCTGAAGACTAAGACAAGGAAAGTAGCAAAACTAATATAGGCACACTATACAAACAATTGAAAAATAAAGTTCTAACTGAATTTCTTCAGATCCTATATAATATTTATCTACAGAGACGCAAAGACATATTTTCTCTTTTAAATGTAATGGAAGCCATTCCACTGCATGTGAGTGAACTTCCCAAGACGTCATGACAACAAATGTGCATCATCACGATCCGGCAAACAAATTTAGAAGCAGGCCGGCGTTACACTCCCAAAGCAAATACCACAAACAGCCAGCATAAATTGCTGCAAAGACACCCTTTCCCAAGCAAACCAAAAGACGATATCGCCGCAGGACACGCCAATACAGACTCCAACAGAAAATTGACGTTTCCATCTTTTCGGTCGAGGTTTAATATTCAAGTCTTGCATCGAAGGGTGAGGGTGGGGGTCCAAATCCCCCGATAAGGTGTTCGGAAGTGCTCGTGCGATATCCAACCCGTTATTAGGATCGTTGGAAAACGAATTGATACTTCAAGACTTTTCGGGAAAAGGGGCTCCGATTATCATAAGCCTTTCATTAACTTCGCCCGTGCGAACAAAGCAAGGCCCGAAATTACCACATCGATAATAATTAGGTCATTAGGCTTTCAATGAGTTCCTCTACAATTTTAAAACTTGGGGTGGAGGAGGAGGTAAGGCTTTCAATGCAGAAGAGAATCCCAAAATGTTTTGATAATTAACGTTAGACAAACTGAATAGATTAAATATTTTAATCGGTTGTTCCCAATAATAATTCTGGATCATAGGTTCTTAAAAACATTTATTACACTTTTTATTCATTGGTTGATGTTAAGAGCTCTTGAAGAAAGACTGAAGCGGGGTTTATTTTTGAAATCTGTTTAAAATACAAGAAACAGAGCCAGGCAAATTGTTATAAACAATCAATCAATGAATGAAAAAAAATCAGCATCAATGAAATACTATCCTATAGTTTAGTCTGATTGCCTCGATATACGCTACTCAATCAGAAATTACAGTTTTAAATGCATTCCAAATTATTACAAACATCCTGCTTTAAGTGAGAATCAAACCCACGAACTATCGAACTTCAACCAGCTCCTCTTACCAGTCAATCGACAACTCGGAGACATTGTTTAGGGGAAATGTGTATTTATGAAGTGTTAGACCACACAAGCAGAATGCATAAAATAAATAAATTTCGTAATAAACGAGCAGCAAAAGCATCAAGAAAAGGTTGTGTGGATTGTTTATCACTCAACTGTCATTTTGATACACGAGGGATAATAACACGGGACCTACAATTTAAAGAAGATACTGAACACAAGCCCGAAGTGTGATTCGAACACATAAGCTACAAAATAGGAAGCTAAAGTTGAAAGCCATCGAATTGCAAGATTTAACCTAAATATTTGAAATTTGTCAACTAAACTTTAAAACTTGTGCTCCAAAAATAAGTATTTTAAATTCTGTAAAACAATATTTAATCCTTAAATATTAAAAAAAAGCTAACAAATATTCATAAAAGCAAGGGTATATAATTTCATAGATAAAAAAGTATTTCAACAATCAACGTTAAAGTTAAATGATTAAACATTCCCAGTTGATGTGTTCTGTGAATGATTCTTATAATGGCAATAATTCCACAACCTGATAAATAATGAAAAATACCGTTTGTTTTCAAGGAAAGTTGGTACCTCAAGTAATGGACTAAACACCAACACCGTTCTTTTGTGAAGGGTAGGGTCCACTGCTACAGCCACCAAACAAAAAAATATACCATAATTAGTCTTCGCCAACATTCCCAACTTCTCTTATCCAGACTTAATTCCAATCGCGATGGATTATGGGTCCTATGTGACGTCAGCAAGATAAGACTTTTCCCGCCAAAGTCCGAGAAGGGAAGAAGAAAAAAAGCCAGGAAAATAAAATAAGTCGATAAACAACTAAACAAGCAAGTAAATAATAAGGAAGAGAAAAAGGCTTACCAGAGATTAAGATCATTTGAAGCAGAAGCAAAAAGAGGATCGGGGAAAAGTAAGAATTCCGGAGAGATGGCAACACTGCTTATCAGCTAGCTGCGGACTCTCAAACAATTGGGCACACAGGGATTATGGCAATCACTAGGGGGACATTATTCCCCACATTTTTTCCCTCTCCGCGCGGCAACTTCTTTTAGTTATTTTTATATACATTCGCATCTCTCGGTATAAAAGGGAAAACTTTCCGGGAAGAGCCTGATGACATTTATTCCTGGCTCACAAAATACTTACAAGAGACGAAGATAAAAATAATCCCAAATAGTGAGACAATTTAAGGTGATTACCTAACGAATAGACTTAAGAGTCACCTACTGGGTATTTAGGATGGGTGTTCTCTTAAATTATGTCAAGGTAGGCAAAACGGAAATATTATTTTTGCACTTTTTGGGTGTGAGCAAATCTGTAAGAAATATAAATTCTCAACAACTGTTTCATTTGTCGTGAAAAAGGAAATCGTTAACTACACATTTGTAAAGAAATGCAATTAATATTTTCCAAAGTTAATTCTGCTTGAATTTAAACTCATTAGCATTCAACGGACATCCACAATTAAAATCAGATGATTCTACTATAAGTGGAAATCAAGCTCGTAAGCTGTTGAACTCAACACTAAATTCATGCAGGTACTCTTTAGGATAGAATTTTCTTAAAAATTATTTGTCATTTTCTTACAGTTTATAGGTAATAAATAAAGTTTTCCGTCACCAAAAAACTAATATCATCTGTGCAAACAGTTTACCTTGGGGAGATTGTTTACATTTTTATCAGATGCTTATTGGTATTTGAAAGGCGAGACTTGCTTTACCTGTGTCACGAGATCTGTAAAAACATGTCATTATCATTAAGTACAAGGTGTCTGACAAATGAAATTATCACGATATTAGATTAGAACCATCATTTATTTACAGTTCTGCTGCAAAAAGTCAGCTACAAAATGTCACCGAATCATATGTACTACTTTAGATGCTACTATTGTATTTCATGACACTGTGAAAGGGTTTGGTACTGAAAGTTCGAAAACAAAGACTATGACATTCAAAAAGCAGAAACCTCTGGCCACCCTATTGGCGTTTATGAGGCCCGTCTGCGAGGAATTGTGGAGGAAAATCATCATTCAAACATTTGAAAGGAGTTAAACGTTAGTGCTACGTCCATTAGTCATCGTATAAATTTGACGTGCAAGTTCAATCGCAGGTTGCTGCATGAGATGATTCAAGTAGCTAAGGACAGACGTGTACAGGCCTATACTAAACTGCTCAAATATCAACCCAAGGTCAAAATTTTGAATCTGATCTGTGTGACTGTGATAAAAAGTTGATTTACTTCAACGACACAAGTGTTGGTCCGCTCTCGGTGAGCCCGTCGGAAGCGTCGCAAAGCTCAATTTGACTAATAAAAAGATCATGCTTTATGTGTGGTGGGATTGCCGTTGTATGATTATCAGGGTATTTGGAAAAAGATAAAACCAGTGACAGTAACGTGTACAGAGAGATATTTTTCAGTGTTGACGCTGCTCTCAAATCCAAATGCCTAACTGTATTCAAACAAGAGAAGGTACTGCTCTATCAAGATGAGCCAAGACTACAAACTTTTGCATTCACTGGGTGGACTCTGTACGAAATCAAATAAGATCTTTTGACAAGTCCACCATATAGCCTGGATATCACTACTTCGAACTTCTTTTTTCAAACCATTAATAATATCTCGCTGGTGTTATCTTTGATTTCGCATAGGACATCTGCAATGAGGTTGATGTGTTTAGGACTCGCAGCCAACAAGTTTGTGGGCCGAATGCTTTGAGAAATTACCAAAACGTTGGCAGAAAATTATAGATTTAGGTTGCAGTTACTACCCGTACTAAAGGTATTACTTTAATGTAAAGGTTACTTTGGCAATACTCTTGATATTTTCTTTATATTTACAAACTGATAATTATAATGAAAAAGATCTTCAATTTTATAATTTGTTTTATGATTTAGTACGTTTTTAGAGTGCAAATGTCTTAGTTGAGACTTGACCATTACAGAATACCATACTTTGCATCAACATGGTCAACATTTCCTGCAGAAACTGGTAGTGCAGATACTTTTTCATTTCGTTCTGTCTATTAAAATATATTAATATTAAGTGTTTTCCTTTTAATGTTTAAGTGTAAAAAATTTTCGATTATATATTTGGTAATTTTACTTCATCTGCCTTTGTACTTAGCGGATTGCTAAATCTATACTTCAATTATATTTTTGCCTTTATTAATCTCGTATTTGATATATTTCTAATTTGCTTGATATATATATTGCTCACATAAAAGGTTATACGATAAATAATAATACAGCATAATTTACTGGCATTGTTTTTCTGTGTTGCTGTGTTTATTATTTACAAATGTATAGGAGCTACAATTAATACTTCAAACAGTTGATTCAGGTAAGAGATTTCGTAATTTTCGATATATTTTCATTAGTGAATCCTTACAGAAAAGATGACGAAGCAATAAATTCGCAGCGAAGAATGACCTATTTAGAAACGAGAGCCAATACAATCGTTTAAGCTTGTCACAGAAAGAAATATATCGATTTTCATAAAACATACTCAATATATTCCAAAATAGTTTTCCAGTATATATTATTTTAATAACTTTAAATAAAATATTTGATTCATCAAACCGTTCACTAAATTTTCTATAAATTATACATAAAATTGCAGTTTTTCGTAATATTATGTGTGCTTTCATTTTCCCTACATATGAGGAATTTAAGACAGTTTTACAATCTTTAGAGACAATATTTTTTTAAAATTACGTAAAAAAAATTAAAAATAAAATAAAAAAAATAAAAAAAGCTATTATTTTTACATTAGAAGTAGAAAAATTCAACCATATCTTTCTTTATCACATTTAAATTAAAAATATTATGATATTAAAACAAACAGCATTAATTATATATATAGGAATATTTATTTATAATTATTGTACTACTGCAATTTTAAAATAATGACACTTTGACATCTTGTGTTATTCGACATAATGACATAATTTATTAAATAAAATAAAAATTTTAACTTAAAAATAAGTAAAATAAAGTATTTAATGATCGTTTATGTGAAATTTTCTTTATAATAAAAAATAAATTGGCACAATTAAATTATGTAATTGAGTCTTTCTAATAAATAGAAATTCAGTTTTAATACTTTGAATTACAGATTATAAACTTTCCTTATAAATTTTTTTTAACATTTAACCATTTAGCAGGTATCAAGTTTCTTTGATGGAAATCTGAGATAATGAAAAAGTTTTATGAAGGAGCTATCAAAATTGAATAAATTAACGATTCATAGATTCCTTCAGATAATATAATTAATAAAATAATTGTATGTACTCTATATTGGTGATGTCTGAATGAAAGCTAAAAATGGTTTCATTAACCCTTTGGGTACATTTGACAAGTGAAATTTGTCTTGTGCTTACTTGGGCGAAATTACGGTGAAGGAGTTTCACTCGTCATCTGTGTACGTGTGAATATAAGTGTATCAATAAATTTATGAACATTGAATGCATATCATTAACTTTGTTTCATTTAGATATTTATTTATATTTCGTAACTAAAATGCTGTTTCAAAAATATATTTATATCACCAATTTAAGTACATTCCAAATAAAATGTATTATTTTCACACATTCATCTATATGACGACAAATTATATCTGTTTCATGTGCATCAAAATTTTCAAATAATTCAGTACTCTAAAAGGTTAATAAGTAGGTTATTTTTCTAAAATCTGAACTGCGATTTATTTAATCTACTGTTAATTCCCATATCAGATATATTTTTGGTGAATTCATTTTCTTTCAGTATTTTTGCATTCTTTTTTTAC
>JAPDSC010080256.1:163090-173135 GCA_026290005.1 Latrodectus geometricus
ATATTTTCCGAAACATTTACAGCATAAATTTGCTACCGAAAATATGTTTTTCAATAATTATGAAATCGAGATTAAAATAACATATTAAAACAAATAACGATCAGGAAAAAGAAATTAAATCATTACTAAGAGAAAAATTACAAACAATAGGGCCATTATAAATAAAAAAAAGCAGGCAGTTAAAATAGACGTGGAGAACCACGCCTCATACGTTACACCATTCGTCATCATCACACGCCACCTGTGACCCAAACAGACATCTCGTGTCAGTGCAGCCAATTAGAGCAAATGGATGGGAAACACTACCACTTGATTGGCACAACAAACGAAACAAGGCGGCGGTTTCCGAATGGATTAAAATTATTTTGCACCGCTTATGCATCAAAAGGCGCTTTTGACAGCTATAACGTCTTCCGGGGGTCTACATCTCGCCTTACATGCCTCTTGTTCACACAGGAGACCCAACCACTGGCTTATAGTTTGAACAAACAATTTTGCCTTATTTATAGAGAAGAACGAATTTCAACTCAACCAATGTATAAAGATTTAAAAAATGTCATAATTAATTTAAAGAAAAATTAATTTTACAGCTAGGGATAGAAAAGAAAATTAAAAAAAAATCAAAAGAGCAATCTAAAATACTAAGAATTTCATAATGGAAAAAAAGTATACACGGACAAATGTTCTAAAACAAAAGAATGACTCAAATATGCTTTGTAGATTGCTTAAAATACATATGTCAATTCAAACGATAAGACGCCAAATAATGAAAACAAGGTTCAGACAAGCATCAGAAAAATTATTTCCCCTGTACAGGGCTTTCCCAATGGATAGAACTTTTAACACATTTGATATCAAAGATACATATGTTTATATATAGATATTATTACAAATATTATATACATGGGTATATATAGATATTATTCTGAAGCTTTAGATGATATGCAAAAGAAATATAAATATCTATATATTTAATACATAACAAAAGTAAAAAAAATAATTTTGAAATGTAAGGAAAAAAAAAAAAGAAAAAAAAAAAACTACCATACATGCATATATATGCACAAATGAAAGGGCAAGAATTATTTTGTTTACGTAAAGATATAAACCTAATACATATAATATATAACTATGAAACGAAATATAACTTCTTATTTTTACCATAGAAATTGTAGTAGGCATGAAATCAGGTTATTTCAAGAGAGAAAAATTTATATTTTTTTACATCAATATTACAAAGTACGACAAGCCTATTAAAATCATTTTTCTAATAAATTAACAATATGAAACATACATAAATATAAGGCTTTAGAACATTTTTAAACTTGGTGAATTATTTTTTCCTAAATTTGCAAAGATAAAAATCATCGTTTTTTTGTTGGTGCACGCACATACGTGTGATGAAATGTAATATATACTTTCTTTTCATTTTTGAGCAATATTTTATTTTATAGCATAAATTGTTCAAAGTAATAAAATCCTCATATGCAGTGATTTGCTATCTTTAGAGCAATAACTTAACGAATGCACATCATTTACATCATATTGAAGAAGCAGTTTTAAATATTAGCAACAAAGATTCCGATTTGCTTAATATTTTAGAATTTAATTGTGAAAGGTGTGATTTTGTCTCAAAATAAATTTTGCACAAAAATGTTTTCGCAGAGGTATGATTTACAATTTTTTCAATGGATTTCGCTATTTAATGATAAGGAAGGGTTTTTTTTTTTTTTATCACTTTTTAAATTAGAATCCTATTGATACTACTTCTAATTTAAAAAATGTTTTTTTTATCATTTTTTAAATTAGAAATCACATCACAAAGAAAAATTTAACAATATACATTCGAATTGGCATATATGATTATAAAAGGAAACTTCTAAAAAAAAAAAAAAAAAAAAAAAAAAAAATAGTATTTATTTCATTACTAACAGCTAATGCCAGTAAAATTCTATTTTTTATCAAGATAAAAAGACTTTTACAGAGATGAATAAAAAGAAACAGATGAATAAAATAATTAGCGAAAAGAATGTTGCCAACGAAAGTGTGTCAATTCGAGTGAATGGCTAATAATTTAATTACGGGAAAAGAAAGAAATAGTGAAACTAACGACAAAAACAGATTGTCAGTTTATGCCAAAGGTATTTTATTTATCTATTGTATTTTAACATATTTATCAATAAAATAATTTCAAATACCACGATAAAAACTATCGATACTATATATCAATGGAATATATACGGTAAAAGAAGTGGTTACATTTTTTAATTATTTTATTTAAATACCATTTTAGAAGTAAACTTAAAAATATTTTCAAAAATAGCTGAGCCTTTTTAAAACTGATTTAATTATTTGCCTTTAAAAATTAACTCTAAGAAAACTAGTTAATGATGTTGCTTCTCGTCCCATCTGGAGTAGCATTACTACACCAGATCCAGGAGCTCCTCAATCATCCCAAAATCAAGAAACAGCAGGGGATTCGGAAGGAAATCCTCCTTAGCAAATCCTAGACACAAAAGAAGGATCTGGGGGCTAGCCTGGTAGGCAAGGCATTTACAAAAGGTAGGAGCTCACGTCTGCCATCAAATTTAAAGCCACGAAGATGGCCACTAGAATATGCAGTCTGGTCAGCTCTAGAAAACCTAATTTAATTAATTCATTACATATATAATGTTTCCAAGTAATCTGTGCTCATACTCCCTTCTAACAAGATCAAGAAACTTACAACGTGTTTAACAATAGTGAAGCGATAGACAATCTCTTTTTATGATCTGAAGTTACAGTAGTTTAAGTTCTATAAAATTTATTCCCTTTTTAAATCTATTATTTAAAAATAATAGCTTTAAGAAATTAATATTTAATCTTTGTTGTTTGCTTAAGAATTTACGTAAAAACTAAAAACTGAATGGCATGCTGAGATCGGGCATTTTTTTAAGTTGCAGAATAATTCCTGGAAATTAGCAGGAAAAGGCAGGCTTTATTAGTATCGGAACAAATAAAAAAAAAAAAAAAGCAATCTATTATAATACGTTTCTAAATAGAGAACCTAAGAGTATGTTGTGATGATGTCAGTGCGAACTTCATTGTTATAGATATTCATCATATTAATTCACATCAATTTGAATTATAATTAAAAAAATACCGCATAATTTTCTTCACTAATATTATCCAAAAATCAAGAATAAAACTGTTTATCCTGAAATTTCAAATATTCCATTTGCCGTGATTCAAATGATTTAAGAATTAATGAAAAATGTCACACTGAAACATAAAAAAATATGCTAAACAATAAAAATAGGACTTTTGATAAAAATACTATACATTGGATTATTATAATCGTAAAAATAAACAGTTAGAATACTGTCAAAAACGTACGTTTACATAAAAAATATTCTGGAATCGCACATAATTTTTAAATGGAAGAAAAAAAACATTGATAAAAAAATTTAAATCATAATAATGTAAAACAATGTACCGTGCAATGGGCTTTAAAATTACATAATATTAAATAAAATAAATAAACAATATGAGCACATTAGAAGTGATCATATATACGTTTTAAATATTTTTAAAATCCAATATCAAATTATTTAATACAGAAATTTAATGGAAAAAGAGTAAGAATTTTGTTTCGTTTTCTTGTTATTTATTCTTGTTAAAAGAGCAATGAATGGAGAAAAAAAAATTACTATTGTTAAATTATTTATTCGACCCTTTCTGACATCAAAGAAAGGTAAAAAATTTTCTCATTAGTCTTATTATAATTTCATTCTAACATAAAAATATTATCATTTCTATAAATTAGTACTATAATGTCGACTTTCAAAAAAATTCAAATAAAAACAAAAATGGTACCTATTTTATTAAACGAGTAATATAAAACAAGAAGAGACAAATAAGCAGTTCTGCGTTTGATTTTATAAACGCGCATATTATTTACAAGCAAAAATTGGATTAATTATTTATAAAGACAACAACGTTAAAAAAAGAACAGACAGAAAGAAAGGAGAAAGAACCCGTAGAAAGTAATTATCGGTAGCCAGTCACTTCGAGCTAAAGAGGCCATTTAAAATCACTCCCTAACCACGCCAAAGTATTAAAATTTTAGGACACATGGCGGTCCATAACAATATCGATTAGTCCCTAACCTCAGGGTATCGCTCGTCCAATACTTAAAGCGATCTCCGACGAGCAGGCGAATTCATTCATTAATATGCAAATTAATGACGTCACAGGCGATAAATTTTCGCGCCCGAAATCTTGATAATTTATCATTCGGTTTTCTCGTAAGGAGAGGGAGATGGCCCCAATTACGGGTCGAACAGGGGCTGCCAACCCCTTTTGACACCCGCATTCGAAGGGGCGCGCCCCCTTGTTGCGGCATCGAAAAGTCGGCTCGGCCCCCTTTTCGTCGAAAGGAGTGAAAAATTAACATCCCCTGAAATAAAGAGATGTTACCTGTTATTTGGGCTGAAAGATTCTTACCATTCTAATTGCGCCGTCTGACATTCCTTCTCCGAAGTTTACAGGGAAGGATTTCATTTTTTTTTTAATCGTAATTTGCCAAATCATTCAATGAAACTTATAGTCCATAGTATAATATTACAAAAGTATTTAAAGCATAATAGATTACCTATTTTGAGTACTGCCTTACATTTTACAATAATTTAAATTTCATACACATTTAGCGGTAGTTTACGTAGTTATTAGTAACTATACATGTTGAACCAAAATAAACCAAATAATTTGTAAAAGAAAAAGAATATATTGAATAACAGGACTATATGGACAATAAGCGAAAGCCTCTTTATATTTCGAGGGGCAATTTATAAATTTTCAATCATCACAATCCATGCAAATTTAGTTTGTTAAAATGCTTAGCAAAATTTAAAAAAAAATTAACAAACACATATTAAAAAAATACTTTTTTACGTAATAAGCAAAGTGGAAAAAAAATCAACAGAACTTTTTTTTATTCAGGAAAGAGAAACTCCTTTTGAAGAGGGGAAAAAAAAAAAAAAACGTTTTTATTAAATGATTAACTAAATAAAATTTACGAGCGTGTGTTTTGTTGGTATCCAAGAAATCACAAAACGAATGACACTTTATAATAAGTCGACATGGCCTCATTAGATTATTTTAGAGATAATACGTGATTAATAAGAGTGAATATTCAATGCAAAGCAGATAGCTTTATTAACAATAAATTTGTGAACGCCTGTCGACATCATATTCACGAATAAGCTTTTATTTTATGGAGGGGTGACAGCTCACAAGATTCTAACAGTCGAATAGAAATATACTCCTAGTGACTGCAAATAAATCCCACATAAATCTGAATTTACTTGTGTTCACCATACCGAAGAGGTACGTTTGGGCAATACTTAACATTAAATTACACTACTTAACAAAACAAAAAATTGTTAAATCACTTTAACGATCACTTTCCAGGAGGACTTCTTACAGATATTGAGTCGTATTCCATTGAGACAAGGAAGGAAACCTGGAAAACTACAAAGCACCAAACCAGACAGACATGCATGCATGACGCCAGGCAGAAACGCAATATCAATCTCCATGGTCCAATAATAACTGGGACCGAACCCGAGCATGTTTTGAAAATAGGTGTCTTACCACTTGGCCACGGTGAGCCCTTAATGGCATGTTTGGATTGTTTGTCAATCAGCAGTTACTTTTTTACAAAAAGGACACTTAACTCGAGTCCTACGGTGGTAAGAAAGATTTTTTAAAATGGAAGATCCAGAGCTCGATGCCAATCACTATTGAATTATAGATAAATAGATGGATTGATATTAAAAATACCTCACCGCAACCTTCAGACCATCAGGCTAGTACCATCACTACGCGGTGTCAAAATTGTGATATTCATAACATAATTCGATGTTCAATTTAAAATGCGAACGCCCAAGTCCATCAAATGAGGGTCTTAAAGTGAAAAATAGGTTGAATTAAATGATTGGTATGTTGGTCTCTCAATGGTGATTTCTAGCACACGAAGGCTATTAATGACTGGAAACCGCATTTTAAAAGTGAATTCCGGCCCATATAAATGTAAGTCCAACTGAGAATCGAACTCGCCAACTGTTGAATCGAAGGCAGTAGGATATTGAATGCACACAACCTAAACTGCAAAGAATTCACGGAAAATGCAAATCCATTCAATTTAAATCATTAATCTATGACAGATAAGTAATTCGGAATGCAACTAGTAACAATAACTTGAGATAATATATAGATCAATTGGGAAAACTAAAGCCAAATTCTCATACAATCATCACAAGAAGTTGGAGGTTACAAAACTATCAACCCACGTGAATCGAATTTGAGGTGGATGGGTGGGAGAAAATGGGGGTGTGGTGGGGTGCATTCGACATCTATTTGTTTCTGCGAATAACGATCCAATACGTCAGAAACAATGCGTTTGCTACAGAATCACATAAATACATGAAGAAAAAAAAATAGGTCGATTTCTCGAAAATAATAAAATACTAATACTAATAATGGGTAGGAAACAAAGGGGGTCCGTCGTTCAATGCGTAATTACGGGAGAGCGAGTTTATATGAGTGTTCAATGATCTCGCGGCTATAACTCTGGGCCGGGACAGTTATGGTCCTTGTAATTGCTCAATAAATGTCAGAACCTTTTAATAAATGTCTCCTTCTCCTTCGAGGGCTTCATTTATGGCACTCCTTCGGTTCGATCGGCGGGGGTGGGGGGCGGCGACATCGGAAGTCGAGCAGGTATTTTTGGATACTGAGAACAGAAAAAAAGGGGGTTATCATGCCGGTGAGGCATATCAAAACGAAGATTAAGACATCTCGCTGACATTGCTGAAGTCTACCAGACACCTGTATGGACCGAAAAGAGTTCACAATTGAAATTTAAAACGTTTAAGTTGTAGGCAGTCCGAGAAAATATTATTCAAGTAAACAAAAAATTAATTTAAATATAAAATTTGAAATTTAAAGAAACATTATACAGTTTGTTTTATTTTATAAAACGACAATAAAGTATCGTAAAAAAAATAAGAATACTGCTCTTTCAGGAAAGGACAAACCCATAAACATACGTGACACAAAATCAAGTCTGATTTATCAACTTAAATCAGACTTGATTTTGTGTCACGTATGTCTATCAAGTGCTTTACCACGTAATATATAAATCGGTGACAGAACTGGCAATAATTTTAAAAATTAGGATTGCAATAATGCATTGCAGTAAAGCTCTAAAACATTCAAAGTTAGCAAAAAAATAAAAAAATTTATAGAATCTCCAACATTATAAGAAATGGTACTAGATATGTATTGCACTAAAAATGTCAAAATAAGGTATTCCTGAAAACGGGAAACAGCCTTGATTATAAAAACTCATTTATAAACATAAAATATTAATCATAAAATGAAGAGTTGTATTAAAGAATATGAGAAATAGCATATACTAATACAAATATATACTTTTTTTTGACAACGCCACACCATCTGGGAAAAACAGTGAAGAAACAGGATACATACATATATAAAATACATGCTAACTCCGATATGTAAAAACGCATATCTTTTGTCTTCAGTACAAAATACAATATTAAAAATCTGCATTGTTAAAATACAATTTATTAGGTTTAATATATTTATAATATACAATTTTAGACATTTATATTAATTTTTTAGAGATGAAAAACTAAGCTCGAAAAGTATTGCAAATTGGATCGTGCTCACTCGATTAATATCAATATTTTGTAATAAGTGAATCTGCGCAACTATTGTTATCAATAATATGAAAATTTGTTTTACAATAAAATAATATTCCAAATGGATGAGAAGGCTAATTGGGTCACTGAATTGTTAAAATTGCTCTGCCAGCTCAGATCAAATTCAATATACTCATTTAAAAATCAAATTGATGTTTAAATGAGTGAATCATTCAGATCCCATTTATAATGCCGCAAAAGGTCAAGTGTACATTCATTCCAATGTCTTTCATCGGTGTATTGAAAGATTGGCCACAACGAAACGTTCTCTGCAGAAAAGAAGCCTATCTGTGCCTGTATCCTACTGATAACTTTCAGCAGGAATTACTAGAATAGTAGGCTGTACTTTCCACAATTTATGAGGGTTTTTCGAGAGGCCTTCAACTTACATCGCCAGAAGTGGACATGATGAGTGATTGCAGCCACATGGGAATGATCCGATGCAGCAAGTGTCCATTCATCATCCAGGTCCATTTCATCAGGAAGTATTTCCTTGTTCCTTCTCAGATCCCATGGGCATCTCTCCACTTAAATGGGAGAGACAATGGATTTGTTGTGACAAAAACTAACTGGAAAATTTCTATTGTAATACTGGTGCTGAGACAAAGTAAGTCACACGAACCATGCAGGCAAAACTTTCTCGAACTTCACTATGAATAATAATTACAACTGACATATTCATTTAACAAATAAATACCGTTTCGTCCATGCCAATTCTTGCAGGGAATAAAATTAAAAAATGTCCCACGTTTACATTTTATACATTGATTAACAAATCTAAGAATACATCTTTAACCGACTTGGCTAGCAGCATAAATGTCTTCAAAAAGAACAGAAACCAATACATTCTTATGATGATGTAACCTATAAAAAGGAGTGATGGTGTGTTTGCAGCTTGAGGGTCATTATTTGCATATAGAGCTAATATTCGGCTACCAGCTTGGCAAAAGAGATGAATATGAAACTGTTAGGTTAAATATATTTAAAAAAATACTAAGCTACCTTTCTTAATTTAAAATGAAATTTAGCCTTTTATAAATCTTATGATAAGTAATATCGCCAACATTAGTTTTTGAGTGTTTACGGGAAAACGATACAAAATGTATCTAATGTATAATTTCTTTTGTAGATTTCATATTTGCAAATTATATTTTATAAATGTAATGTAAAGCGAAATAAGAAATTTAGAGCATCATTCGTTTTTCATTTGTTATCTCCCAAAGGGCGATTAGTAACATATTTCCAACCCAACAAAAATGGTATTAAAAAATCAATAAGAATTAGGCAATAAAAAGCTAAGAATTTCTTTTTATAAATCAATCTCAGTCCCAAAATTATTTTAACATAACGCTATTAAAAAAAACTTTACAAAATGTTAACTTTTTATTAAAAGTAATATAGAGCGAGTATATATTATTTTTATAATGCATTTCAGAGTACTACAGCCAGATGTACCAAACAATTTTTATACTGAAAATAATTAACATAATCCCAAATAGATCGCTTCTAAAATTTTAGATACATAAAAAAATAAATACGCAAATGAATACATAGATACACAAGGCAAACAGCTATTCCTACGACTACCTTGCACGAAATCGGATATTTCACACAAGTTAGAACAAAGGCCGATCAATAAACAAATATCTAATATGCACACAGCATCATTCCAAATAAACAAAAGATATATTTTTTGTGAAGAAAAGCGAAAGGCCAGCATGCAAGGGAGGAGGAAGGTGGACATAAAAATGAAAACCGCTAAAAGTAGAATGTTAGCCTCATTCAAAGCCAATCAAATCATATACACGGAGAGGAAGGGAGAACGAAGAGGGGGAGGAAGAACTACATGCAGAGGAGAGAGAGCGGTTGCGTGAGGGCGACAGCATCTGTTCATCTCCCGCATCCCTTTTGCTCTGCATCCTCTCTCCATCGCTCCCAGCCATGCGAGTTTTCCTCCCCCCAACTCGATCCCTTTAAGCGAGGGGAATCAAATTACTCGCCCACCTCCACTCTCTGATTACCGATAATTATCATTGATCGCGCGATTCTGCTGCTCCCCCCTTCTTGGAACAGAAGGGGGAGGTACAAGAGGGGAACGTGCATGTTGGGAACTCGGAGGTTCCTTCTCAGTCATGCACAGGACACTTTCGACTTGAAAGGGAGGAAAAAAATCATAAATCGCCAAAAGTATCTGCAGAAAATAAAATCTCCCAAAAATCATTTGGCAAAATGAGATCCTCCATCACGAATTAGAAAGAGAGTTCACTGCATAAAAT
>JAPDSC010080256.1:173235-186244 GCA_026290005.1 Latrodectus geometricus
TATATATATATATATATATATATATATAATTGCAAGTAATTAAAAGCACGTCTCACCAAAGGGGAAATAAAAATTTTTATTTTTGGACAGCTCCTTTTTAAGATCTTAATAATATAACACTACTATCTATTTACGTTTATAATCAAACAAAAATATTATTGGAATGATTCTTACGCAAACTACGTGAGTTGTCAAAAAAAACGAACAATGCTGAAATGAATATGCAGAGATATTTATTCATTACTAAGAATGATTATTTTATTCATCATAAATCTCATCCGTTTAAATGAACATCAAAATAAAGCATAAATTCAAGCAAAAAGACTTTTTTATTCAATGGTTACAAAATGTAAACATTTTTTAAATGTTTTAACTTAAAGTTTAAGTATGATATTAAAAAAATATGCGTATAATTTTAAGGATATTTTTTTTTCCTTTTTTTAAAACAGAACTTCATTAACAAAAGCAGAGCATGTGAATTTTATAAGAAAGATGGTTACTGACTGTATCAAAAAACCACTATATAACACTACTATCTATATAAAACTATATAAAATACTACCACACCATATAAAACTACTATAAACACTCACGTCTGAGGTGGAAATCGAACTCACGACCTATTGAACTGAATATCAGAAGGCTAACTATCATGTAATATATACAATTCATCTAACTGAGATGCACATCTCATTCAACTACTGCGTTCTAGGAGTCAACAGAGGAAGTCAGTGGATACGCATAAATTTTTATTTTCTCTCACACAAACACATACAATATATAAATATATATAACTTGCAAATTTTACGTATTATAGAACCCTCTAATGCAAAACATGCAATAACACACATAACCAGAATCTTGAGGACAAACTATTGGGAAAACTGCAGATTAGGTTGTAATCACTAACATTTCATCTTGCCTGAGATAAAAGTAAACAACGGAATTTAGTGACTAGCAAATACCAAATTCGATACCCGATCGCCTATTGAGATTTGTTCATCTTGAATTGCGTTTATAGATCCCAACAAAAGTCGAATAATAAAGGATGCACTTAATGAAAAAAAAAATCTTTTAAAGAAGTAAACTTTGAGACGAAGCAGAAGGAATCCACTAAGAAACAATAAAAAATAAAGAAATATATATATATAAAAGATAAAAACAAAGGCAAGTTCTTGGCGGAAGTGGTGGCCGGTTCCGTTTAACACGTCATTTCCTCCCGGTTCCGAAAGTGATCAGTTAATGGGGCCTCACTGGTTTTTTCTGGTTCGTCATCTGGTCTTGACAGACATGAGATTGATCCAGGGTAAAGTTCTTCTTTCTCTTCCTTTTCTACTCTTTTTTCCACCACGGTTAATCCGAATATTTTTTTTTCGTACTGTATTATGTACTTTTTTTTGTTACCGCAACGGAAGAAAAATGCCTATATAAAGAATGAAAAGTAAATGTTCAGCAGGAAATTTCGTTTCCCTGCAGAAATATAAGAAAAGGCTTCTATTTCATTCAAGAAGGAATTAAATATTTTACCTCGCATATTTCCAAATAAATATTGATTTTTCAATTGAAACAAAATTTATAATAAGCTTTAAGGGGAAAACAAAATTACATACAAAATCAAAAAATAGAAAAAATTACTTAGTTTAGTATTTAATTCAATCGAAATTTAATATGAAATATCCACTTAATAATTTATATCATGGAAAACAAAGGTTTGATATATATAAATAAAAAATCATAAAATCAATGAAAAAATTTAATAATTTTTTTCAAATAACTTTTTTTTTAATTCAGTGATTTTTTGACAGATTAAAATTTTATTAAAGGAATCTTTTAAAAGAACAACACATCAATAACATAACTGAGATCACGGATTATCAATTCCAGTGGTCACGAAACGCAATAAAGTAAAATATCAAATATTACCACACACACAAAGACGGTAAGTGGTTGAAAAAATTGTAAATTTATCTGTGGTACAAAATAAAGACATTTATCAATATTTTTACTGGTTTCTGTGAGTGGGGAGGGAAGACAGTGAATATTATTGGTCCGTTCAGTGAATCATTGGTCCGATTCCCACTTCCAGCATGGTAATTTGGAGTGTTCGGAATTCACTTTAAGTCGCAAGTGCAACTCGAACCATTTCTCGAGTTCTAAGAAAAAATTGAAACCGTAGAAAAAAAAAATCCTAGCTTATTGAGCGTTGCAATGTATTTCGACAGATTTCGAATAAGGGAAAGTACATTAACAAAATTATTTTCTCATTTGACAAGATATAATACGTAAATTTAAAAACAACTTCACGTGTTAGACGCTTCTCATAAAAATCTTTTCTTCTAAATTCCACTTTGGTGTGATTTACATTGAAATTTATCCGTCTTTCAGTCTTCAATTAATGAAAGTATTCGAATTCACGCAGAAGATTTTATAAGATGAAAATAGTGAAATAATAAATAAAAATCCCTTTATGAATATTTAAGCCTCCCTTAACACAAAGGATCTTAGCTCCGTTATTTAGAGCCTTTTTATATTTATCCCTACATTAAATTATTTTAACAAAAAACATTAACCAGTTTCTTTATCAACCAAAAGAATATATTAATGTTAGAAAATACGATTTTTCTTCGATGATGAACTCTAAGCGGAAATTAAATTTAAATTTTAAACTATAAATTTTAATTTTCAACACACAAACTAAATAGAAATAAATAGAAATAGATTTTTGTACACTTTATAGATAAATAAATTGGCAACGAATGTACACAATTCATTACAGCGCTGAAACCAATAATGAACATATGATACTTTATAATATTTCATTATTTATTAAAACTAAAAAATACAAAACTCAAAATAGTAGTTATAAAAAAATTATTCAAAAAAGCATAATGTAAACAGTATATTTTCAACAATTCCTATAATTCTAACCAGTCCACACTTTAAAATTTACTCACAAATACACCTGGTTAACTTAAATGATGAGTGATTACCAAGAACAGAAAAATTTGGCGCCATTTTACCTGCTATAGTGCCATTTTTGACAACAAATTAAGAAATAGAAATGAATTATAACAGAAGTTACGGGAAAGAAAAAAACAATACCTTGTCATATATTTATCAAATACAGCTTATCAAAATGTTCATACCTGAAAAAAAAGGAAAATTTAATTAATGAAAATAAACTAAGTAAAAATAATACAAACAAAATCATTTTTAAAACATTTAAAGCAATTAATGATTTTTAACATACTACTACATTCAAAATAATGATCAAACAAATGTAAAGAAAAATTTGTAATGAAATCTCCATTTAGAAAATTTTCCAATGACATTTCAAATTTTTTGCATATAATGAATAGACGATCTAACAAAAATTTTGCTTTTAAGCAATATTTTAATTCAAAAACATTAAATTTAAATATTTTATTATAAGTACTGTTAAAATTTAATATCGTTAATGCAAGTATACATTTAATATATATACATAATCAAAAACAACATAAAATTAGTAATCACAATAGAAAATAAGAAAAGGGAAACTTTATTTCTGAGGAGCCCTTTGGCGAAAATTGGCAACTTTATTTTGTTGCCAAACGTATTTGAAGAAACAAAATTGCATTAAAATATTATCCAATGATACACACAATAAGAAAAAATTTATACAAAATTTAAACACTTATTTTTATAAGATTTTTTACGTTTATATAAAAAAGCGTAAAAAACATATGTGTTTAATCACCATATTGAACAGTACCCAATCGGCGAGAAATCGTGGGGGACCTTGAAGTATAAGTCACCCAATACGAAATAAATGTATTAAAGCACAGAAAGTGAAAAAATTCTGGATGCAAATAATAATATATCTATCAAAATTAATGTAAAATTATCCAATTAAAATTTAAAAAAAACATAACACACAACATATCAATTTTACGAAAAGAATTTTTTTAAAAAGTGTTAAAGTAGATAATGCTCTATCTGAAACGAAAGTTTTATATTTTGAAAAACTTATGGAACAACTTTGATATACCCCCCCAAAAAAAATAAGCGCCAAATCTGGCACTCCTCTACGGAATTTTAAGGGTTGCTGTTTCTTATTTTGGTGTTGCCATTTTAGATTTTTTCAGTTTTTAGGCTTTTGTTGTTGCCAACTTTAGTATTTTCATGTATTTTATACCATTTTTTTAGTTTTTTTTTTAAAGTTTTTTTGTTATTAATTATTTGTATTTAGCGAGAATTCATCTTGGCGAGAAAAAAGGCGCCAAATTTCGGATTTAAGGGGGGTATATCAAAGTAGTTCCAAACTTATATAACAAAATAAAATAAAATATTTTTTTTTTTTTTTTTTAAATTCACACTGCCGGAAGTAAACAGGCATTTTTGTGCAGAAAATAATTGCGGTTCTCGAAATTTGCATAAAATTAAAAGGGAAATTCATTGAGTAAAATTATATTCTTAAAATGGAAATAACAAAAAATTAATACTGGTAAAGGCTTGATTATTTTATTTTTGTTTATTAATTTAAAGTAAAAATAATAATTAAATAATTTCAATCGTTTTTCTTACTTATATCTCAAG
Organism: Latrodectus geometricus; assembly: GCA_026290005.1. Classification (NCBI taxonomy): domain Eukaryota; kingdom Metazoa; phylum Arthropoda; class Arachnida; order Araneae; family Theridiidae; genus Latrodectus; species Latrodectus geometricus. The sequence continues at coordinate 177,814 of JAPDSC010080256.1, forward strand.
TAAAAAAAATACGAAGAAAATCCACGGTTAGTTTTTTGAGGACATAAGATTCAAATAACATAATATATTTCAAATACATAAAAATTAAAACAAGTTTAGAAGAAATTTCTTCTAAAAATAAAGCTGACTTACTTTTTATTCATTAAATTTTTAATATAAGAAATATAACTAATTTAAAAAAAAAAAAAAAAAGAGACAGAAAAAGATTGAATATTTATCAAAAATCTCTTACAAAAAATACGCTTTAAATTTTAATAATAATAATGGGAAGCCCGTGAATCATATTCCTTAGAATAACCTAATTTAAGCCAATTCATATTTCATCACTATAAATGGGAAAAAAAAAAAAAAAAAAAAAAAAAAAAAAAAAAAAGAAAGAAAGAAAATCTACGCCAGACACAAAAGCAAATGGCTGCTTCTTTTCTACTTAATGACCAAGTGCTCAACCATCGCGGGGCATATTCCAGGCTACTGTGCGAGAAATTAAGCGGAGGAGCAACAGGCTACGGTTAAAGTGACTTCCTGGACATTTGCATGGGGCCATAAAAATAAAACCGACGGGAGAGTTACGCAAATCACCGCTGATAACAGTGACAAGAGTTACTTTTATGCGCGCTGTCGGAAAAGTAAAAAACGAGCGCTCAGCAAGCAATTGATCGCCTCTTCACACACTGCAATTTGCGCTGCTAATAAAACACTCCTTCAAATCCACTGGATTGTTTTCTAAATAATGAAGCCTCCTGTCGGAAGACTTTAAGAGTATAAACTAACTGTACGCCATGGTTTAAAAAAAAAAAACAAATTCGCATCATATTTTTAAAAACAATTTTGTTATTTTCACAATTTGATTCATAAATGGCCTTATTTAACTTAAAAGAGACATTTATATGCTAATGACATTAATTCATGCATAAAAATGGACATCATTCAGCTTAAAATCCCATGCGTTCACAACAATTTAATGTCTTAATGTAATACTATATTCACATTGTTGAAATTACTTTTTATGGATCATATCTAGAGACTTGTGTATAATAATATATAGCATCTATTTGGTTTTATACAATTCTCCCGATGACAGTAATTTATAAATACATTGATACGATTTTCCCCCATTAGGTGTTCCACAAGTATTTGAAATGGATAATATTGAATTAATTTCCAAGATTTTTTACACTTTTCTGTGCATTTATTCTTTTCCACGCATACATTACAATAATATTAAAAAATACATTTAATACTATTAAAAGAAATCGACAAATAAAAAATAAATGCTTATTTTGAAATACATTATGTAATCAAAATTGCTGATTACTTTAAGTATTTTCCAATACTTAAAGAATTAATAATAAGAACTTTAATTATGTGTTTCTCTTCACGATAAACAATCTGTATACAGTACAATGAAGCAATTATAATATTTTCAAAATACTGTTTGAAAGAAATATTGTAAGAGTAATAAAAATAAAGTGTCATATATTTTTCTCATAGTATTTATTGCCGATCAAAATTTTTCTGATACATTTATACAAAAATAAAAGTTAAAGTAATTGTTGTACTTTTGTATTTTGCTTTAATTATGCTAATAGAATGAGTATGTATGATTTATTTATAGTACTTTACTTTTAATCCGATTATTCCTTTTTTATACTTAAAATGCAAATATTTATCTAACTAAAAATATGATCCGAAGGACATGATGCGGATATTTTTAGGTAAACACAAACATCGACCCTTCTGAAAAAGCAAACCAAGAAACAGAAATGATACAAACAACAGAGAGGAAGAGCGTGCACAGCGAGAGAGGGGGGAATAGGTAGGGCCCCCCAACCTATCTGAAAGCGTCCTACCACCTTAATCTTCCCACAGAACACTAAGATGAAGTCTCCCCAGGGGAAAGGGTACCACCGCCACCACTACCACCAGATTAAACCATCGACCTTCGTATGCCCACTATTAGGACCACGAGCAGCGGTCGAATGGTTCCAATACGGGCACAATACAATAACAACACAGGCCAGAGCTGGGCTGGCAGCGGTTATCCGCAAAATTGATCGAAATCCCACAGCTGCTGGATCTATACCTACCCCTCCACCCCGGCAGAAAAGGGTTTAAGCATCACTGCTTCCGAGATGCGATTGTGGGGGAGGGTCTTGGATGTGTGGGTCAGTGGTGATGTAATTAGTATAGCGCAAGATGGAGGGAGCACTCCCCAATCCTCTTTGCTCGCCGGAGATCTAGGTAATAGGGAAAGGATTGCGAGGGAGGGCTAAGATGGAAGCCTGATGGAACTTCTTTTGGGAGCATGCATGTTGCAATCGGAAGCCCTTCTAGGCCACCTCTATATTATTTAGCCAATGCACCAGAAACTAAGCCAAAACGGGCAAGATAGTTGAGGTATTTCGTTTAGCAATGATCACAGATACTTAAGGAATTGTTTTTTAGAACGGGCCATATTTATTTAACAATGTCGAAAATCTGGAAATGAACATCTAAATCTCCATAATTTTTCTTTATTTTTTTTAACTTTGTTATACCTGCAAAATCCCACCAACAAAAGGAAAGATGACGCCAAACAATACGATTTCTTCCCAACAATTAAAAACAACGTACCAATGTATAACTTAATAAACAATTTGTATTTCTTTACACACAAAAATTCATGTCTAATAGTCACTTCTCTTTCTTCATATCTCAATAAACTTATTTAAAAGAGTTTATGTAACATCACCTTCATGAAGGCTTTATAGAAGTGATGTTCAATCTCAGTTTCAAAATGCTAAGAGATTTTTGCAGCCAGTATGTGAATTTTTTAGGGTTTCCGATTAAAAAACTTTGTTATTAAATTAATGAATTGAAAGCATTTTTATGATTCTCATTAAATATGCACTGGAGAACAATATAAACGAGTTTGCGTCGATTCGGAAAAATTGGCGACAATTTTTCTACTAGACTGGATTTTACACATATAATCTTTCTTTTTGATATTACAAAGAAATTGTATTCCTCCAGACAAATTTGAATAATTTAATCTTAACAGGTCAATTGCTTCACGCAGTGTTCCCATACGAGGTGACGATCGATAATAAGTTGTTTTCAAAACAATACAGGATGAAGATAACTATCTTCCTGAGTATTTTTCTTTATCTTGTGGCACCCTGATTCGCTCACCCCTTTTCATCCGTCACAATCTCGACAGCACAAAAGAGTGAAACGCTTGGATCTCTCAGCAACCTCATCTATTCCAATAGGATTTCATTTCCTTGGGGTTGGGGAACGATGGGGGGGGGAGAAACTGAAAGTGGGCAGCGCGAGAAGGAGAAAAAGAGAAACCCGGTTTGATGGATTACAGGTTGTCATCCGAAAAACGCTGGTCGCGGATGGGCAATCTGGAGGACACATTTTTCGGCACGTCTACAAAATAAAGAAAAACACAAAGATAGTGGAAGTGGCGAAGAGCACACGCATATAGCGCAGCAATTGAGCAAGAAATCAGGTTCCACTGAACCGTGCAAAACCTGGAAAAAGGGAAAAATTAAATATGATTTTAGAATTCTCAATTGCTGAGTTGGCGTCGAAAGAGCAAGCGATAGGATCTTCCTGTCACAGTACTGAAAAGAACACAGTCCTAACACAGCCAGGTTGTTGTTCCGCTTTGTACAAATCAAAGCACGTTCATAAAAGGTTACGTAATGTGTTAAAAAATCACTTTCCACTCAGGTGAATGGAGGAAAGACAAAAAGCAACGTTCACACAATCTTTACAGTGTGACGTCATACAGAAGCAATTTGCAATGAAATTTAAAACCAATTGTTTATATAATATCACTAAAATGATCACTTATTTTTTCGCCCAAGAATATACAAATCTTTTGAAATAAACCCGCCAACTTTAAATAAAAATATGGTGCCACGATGACGTAATCAGTGAAAGCTTGGCATAAGTCTGTAAATGTAAGTTTCCATAACATAAAAAATGAATGTATTTCAAAAATAATAAGAAAATATTTTACAAGTTATACAATTTTTAACTATGCAATAATTTTTTCATTAATTTTCTTCTACTAAATAATATTTTCGAAGCTGAAACCTAGAGCATTTAAATTTTATCACAAAACATACCATATTCCAACAAATTTAGACTAATGAAATAAAACCATTTATAACTTTAGATAAAAATCATAAAATGTAATCTATTTTTTTTTTTCTAATTGCAAAGTATTTTGGAGATTAACAAAATATTTATTACCTATTAGATCTATTCGTTTCATTTATCGATACTTGAATGTTACCAAAACCACTACCGATTTTTCACCCAAAAATGGAGGAATCAAATAGTTTGAAACAAGCCAGCCAAATTTAAATAAAAATTAGAGAATCAATACAGTGACATAATGAAGTAAGCAAAGAAAGCTTTGGAATAATTCTGTAGACTATATAATTTTCCAAAAACATAATAAAAAAGAAGAATCAGAAATTTTCCAATAGAAAATATTTTACAAGGTATATAATTTTTAACTATGACAATTATCTCTTCAATAACTCCAAACGATAGTTAAAAGATAAAATTAGAACATTTAAATAAAATTAGAAAAGGATATTTCCTACTTTTGTTTTTAGACTTTTTGAAATGCTTTTAAAAAGGATAACATTCTATTCCACAGCAAAAATTCAAGCAGAAAATAATGATCCAAGAGAAAGAAAATTCTCCAGAAAAATCATAACAATGATGAATATATATATAAAAAAAAATGGAGGGGTTAAAGATAAAAGAAAAGGGGAGATGAAGAATTCCATGAAGACGAGACTTGACGAGATCTCGCACCATCTCAAGCGAAATAACGAGATCGGGGGACCAGAAAGCCCCTTTCTTTTCTGCTGATCGGTCAGAAAAGTTGTTTTTCGGGAACGCATTTATCTTTTGATCGTTTTTCACTTTTTTTTCCTTCCTCTTATTCTTCTCCAGAACCGGGGGGCAGCAAAAGAACACTGACCACTGGTCAAAAGCTCCCCTGACTTCTCTCCCACGCCTTCCCATGTGACAAAAGTGCGGCGTAAGAACTTTGGGAAGAAGGGAAAGAAAAAGAGTAAGAAAATCGTGGAGAGCGGAAAAAAAAAGGAAAGAAATGGAGGCGAAAAGGAATTCTGGGAGATTAGGGGTTGGGGAGTGGGAGTTCAGGATAGAGGGAGGATGTGCGCGAACATTTCGGAATCCACTTTCGTCCGCATTTTACTGGTCGAGTGAAATCTATTTTAAAAGCGAACAGTGGAAAAATGAAATTTAAGTTAATACTGGCTATCTGAAATAAACAAATTTAATTATGACGTATTTAGTTTTGTAAACTTGAAAATTAAAGAAGAGGCAAAACATAGGAAGTAATATGAAGAAAAGGTAAATAGAAAACATTTTACAATAAAGCAAATATTAGATGGAAATTGGTTCGTCATTTTTTTGCACACGAATTCTTTTTAGAATGAAGCTAGATATTATAAAGTAGATTCTAAACAACTACACATATTCAAATTTAAGAGGGGAATAAAATTCACGAACAGTTGAAATGAAAGCAATGTTATCATTTGGTTCGCAGTTCACCATTTTATAATTAGCAAAATTTTGCCTAAATAATCAGAGTAAATTTAAAGAAAACATTATAACAGTCCAGAAATAAAAATTATACATTATATGTAAATAAATATTAAATCATACTCTCTATACACTTCATTTAACATAAATTTCTCTAAGAACTGTTTATCATTAAAATCCAATATAATTATTTACAAAAAAAGTGCGTAGCTTACATATTAATTATAATATTTTTAAAGCTGTAAGACATTAAAATTTATCAATTCCATGTGAAGATAAAAGAGCTGATTTTAGTTTGGTTTGTCGCTCAACAGTTTTGCAAGCCAGGGCTAATTACAAAACCTACGGCTTAAAGTAGATTCCGAACCACTACGCACATCCGAGACCAAGATGAGATTCGAACCCACAAACTGTTTGAACCGAAGGTCAGAGATCACAGCTGTTTTTACAGCGTGTTGTTAGAATTCCAAAGATGTCACTGTTTAAAATCGGGTAGAAAAAGAATAATTTTCAACTTTGTGTCGAAGTGGATATTTTGAGATTTTCTCAGCAGACGAAATTTCCGTCTGGAGTTTCTGCGTAAGGTCACACGCAATGAATTTCGAAATGGAAGACATAAGCTACTGCATTAAAAATTAGCTGGTCTATAATCCCGGAAAAACTATTATAAAATTGAATCGGAGAAAATTTCAAAAATACTTTTATTATTTTTTAGTCATGTACATTATTGTTTTAAATAATCAGAAAGATTTCTTTAAATATATTTTTTGAAGATGTTAAAATTTATCCAGAAATATTTCTTTTATCAATCTAAAGTGATAGTTAAAAATATGTTAATTATAAAGCTTCTGAAATGCCAAATGATCGTAAATAGTATTTCGTTTAATGAGTACAGACTAAATCATGAGGGACAATTTGCGGTACGATCTCGGTAATAGATCATAAATAGTGAGTTATGATAAATTGCATCAACACACACACGTGTGCGTGTGTATTAGACCTGCATTTTATAAATCAGAATGGATAGAAATATTTAGTAAAATATCTTAAAATTTATTGTACATGTTTACGTTATCTATATAAATCAGGAATGTTAAATGTAAGATTCTTATATGCAAAATATTTATATTTTGTGTATTTACGAGAATCTTATAACACTCCTGGGTTATTCGAAATTTTTATAAATTTACAAAATGTACCTGCATTTACGATTTTTGATAATCAGAAAAAACAAATAGTTGGCGTTTATGCTAGGTTCATGACAAGAGAAGCCGGTCGGCATTTGAACGCAAGAAACTGAACGTTGCATGAACGCTGCTTAAGAGTGGAATCAAAAGGAGAGGCAGAAAATACTATTTTGTGTGGACGCATTCGGAATACACAGGAAGAGGTTATAGAGAAGTTCAAAGCTGCTGGACATCCACACACATATGAATGCAAATTTCACTCTCTTTTTTTTTCCCGCCAGGAATTCGAAATATTAAAATCATTTCCATAAAGAAATGTGAAAATTATGCTCTGAATCCCGCGTGCGCATACGGGCCTTTTTTTTCCTGCCTCCAGCGGGAGAAAAAGAGAGGGAGGGGGATTTAAATCTCTCTCGTCCAATTCCCGACAATAGAGGTTTCTCTCGAAACGAGTCGTCCCGATGCCACGTTCCACGCCAAATGTAACTTCGCCAAGTTATGTATTTCCTTTCACGACTCGCTTCCACACATTATAGAGAGCGAAAGATATACTTTACAAGGCGGCACGCAAGACGGGGAAATAAAAATGGGCTACGCCAGGCTATTACCGCATAAAAGCCCCTGAGGAAGCACCAATGCATACAAATGTATGTAGATGCATAACCTCCCCCCCGCGCTTATTGGAATTGTCGGGAAAGGATGCAGGCTTATTCGCCATGCAATTTTTTTTTTCCTAACCCCTCCTTTCAGAACGCTATGCTTATTCCGAAATAGATTTTTTCGCTTCTTTTCGATTACATGTTTAAGCGGCACAGGTGAGTGCTTTATTTTACTATTGGTTGGCCCATAGTAGCTTTCGACGATATATGGATAAATAAATGGAATTAAAAAAAAAAAAAAAAAAAGAATAAGTTGCGCTGCATAAATTTTAATATTAAGGGTCAAGGAAATAATTTTTAAATGGCTATTGGAAGCGCGTGAACATACTATTATTACAATATTATAAAATTTGTAATAATAATAGTAAATTTCGTTTTATATCAACATAGTATGTAATAGTATTTATGTTATGGTGTGAAATAGTTTTTATTAAATTATATAATGTACGAGAATTGCATGCAAGTGATATTGATATGAATGGGAATAATATTTGAATTCCTGAAAAAATAAATAAAATGATCGAAATCCAATTTTGAAATAGTTCGCATATTGTCTAGATTACAGTCAGAAACTTAAACAGATAAGTCAGAAACTAATTTGAAACTAACATAATAGATTATGACGGCTTAGCAAAATTTAAATACAATAATTGCAAATGCTATTAAATTGTATTGCAAAGTAAAATTTAAAAAAAAAACAAAAAAAAAACACATGTTTTAAGTTTATGAACTTCTAAAAAGAGTCCCAATCATGATATACACAAATTTAAATAAAAATCTGAACATTTATTTAAAATGAATTGCTGTAAAATAATTAATTTTAGAATAATTTTAATAGTAACACATTTATACAGTTCATATCTTTTCTAATAATTTTTTGAATGAAGTTTAATTACACCGTAAGATATTTCTTTCACATTAAGGTTTTTTTAAGTTATTAAGTCTTTTTATAACAAAAAAAAGCTTTATTACTCATTTAAAACATTGTCTCTTAGCCATCGA
>JAPDSC010080256.1:186344-229584 GCA_026290005.1 Latrodectus geometricus
AAAAAAAAAGTTGATAATATAATGAAAACTATAGTATTTACTTTCTTTTCTTTAGATCTAATAGTATTTTCGAGATGTGAGATTTACATTAATAAAATTCGCCTTGTTATTTTTATATAAAAAAATTTGAACAATACTTTTAGGGTTATATATATTTCAAAACTTCAAGGAAGATTAAAATTCGATTTTCATATTTTTTTTTGGGGGGGGGGGGTTTATTTAGTAAAAGAATTAATCCAAACAAATGTATGATCAAAATGCAGCTTTTTTTATATTTATATTACTACCTTATTAATAAAAAAATAAGAATAATTTACTCATTAAAGCCCAAAAACATTCAAAAATTAGTTTTGAGAAAATTGGACTATTAAATCAGATTATCTGAAATAAATGCAGTCAATAAGGAATTATATTCATTATTATGTAAGGACTTAATTCATGCATACCTAGAGAGGAACACATGTATTGGACACGAATGACTTGATCTAAAATAACAAATCAACCATAACGATACATTTCACATTGATAACCACAAATTCTATAACAGCATTATTCATTCCTTAAAGATGTGGGCGCAAGATCATTAGACAAAAATATCTCTTTGCTTGTACGTAGTGGACAGTCTAAGAGTCGAAAGCCGTTATAAGGAATTATAATATTGAATGAATTTTGCTTACACTTCATAAGTAGAGAGCCAGGGCAATTACCTACATTAGATTTACTAGAATAAAGCATTGTGCAGCATCCAACCCCCGTTGTTGCACAGCGGCTGGTGTCAAACCTGAAACCTTACACTAGGAAACATGCTTTTATCACTATGTGCCTCGGTTAACTTGAAAGAGGCAATTTTTCTTTATTCAACCACACATTATCCTGTCAATAAAATTTACACATCTTGAATATTCATCAGGTGTAATGCCTAACTGGTTGCATGATGTGGAGAATACAGCAACGAGAGTGTTCGTAAATTTGACAATGATTCAAGATCAAGATCAAAATTTTGACGCTAACCATCTTAACTCGTATCCTGCACTTGTATTTTTTAAATTTTATTGTGAGGTATTGGAAGGCCATAGAGCTAATGTCATCATAGCCAACTTTCTGCGCTTTTGTAATGAATAAATAAAATAAATTATGCAACGATTCAAAATAAAGTAATATTTTGTGTAGGTTGAACTTAATTCATCAGTGCAAACTGGGATTTTAAAAATCATGTTTGTATCATGTAGGAGGAACTTTTCAATGAACCTCTTAGTTGTGGATTGATTTGTTTAAGGTTCAGCAGTTATTGTGTTGGATGCTAAGATTAATTTGAAAGGTCATTCAATTTAAAGTGGATTTTGAATCACAACAAACACCCAGGCTTAAAGTGGGAATCCAACTTACAGTTGAAAGAAAGGAAAAATGCCGTTGTTGTAAGCCATAGTTTCGAACAAGTAACGTATGCAGAAATTTTATTCAAAATAAGAGACTCGTGTGTATGAAATGCATCAGTTTTCTGAAACACACTATCGCAGACTGATTCATAGATGAAACTTGTTACAAAAGCTGTAAGCAATGAATAAAATTTCGTTTGCCACAGCTTCGATTTTTAGCCAAGCGAACTGAAAAAATAGAATTTTCGCAATTTAACAAATCTGACTAATAATCTCTGCAGACGACGTGATCTCTCGCTTATTCCCTTAGAAACAATCCCTGGCCCACCCCCTCTGAAAAAGATTTTACGTGACGGGAATAGAGTGCGGAAGACTCTCATTCTTGGTGCATGGGCACGTTCCAGGCGACTCATTAGCGCGCGTGCACGTGGAAGGGACGCGAAAGAAAAACAATGCATCAGGAGGGAGCAGAAAGTCTTCCCCCTTTCTGAGTAACATTAAGCAGTGAGCACTCAAGTCTTCAAAAGCTTTCAAAGGGAAAGAGAAAAATCTTTTAACCCTTTACGACCACGATTCCTCTGTTAAAATACCAACCGTAATTAAATAAAAATCCCTTATTTTTCCCTTTTCTCCTTCCAAGCCGATTGTACAGATCTCCCTTTATTACTTTGCAAGGATTCTTCCGAGATCTTCTCCGGGTTAATGGCAAAAGCGCGCCAAACAAAACCGCCATTTTTAAAAGTTTTCCCGCGAGTGCGTTCCTGGGGAAGGGGGGAGGTAAATACAAGCGCCACTTTTGATGTTTTGTTTTCTCTCTTTTGGGAAAACCTGTTATAATTGAGTTTTATTGCGCAGAAACCAAAAATGGAGAAAAGCATTCTCGCAGTCGTTAAAAGGAAGGAAAATTTTTCTGGGAAAGGTGGAGGAAAACACATAACGGTTATGAGTTTTCCCAAAAATGGAAATGTCTTCCGCAAGACAATGCCGACGGCATTCCCCCTGCCTCCTTGAGAGAAAAATTGAAGAATTCCCTCTTAAGTGATAATGGGTTTTCAAAAACTTTTGTAATTGCGAACGGGGGTGTTCTGGAAAACGGAGTTTTTATTTCAATGATTTCTATGCAATAAAACGCAGTTAAAACCTCTTCCAGCTCTGCGGGCATTGTGTGCCGAGGTTAAATGCCAGCCGCTTATTTTGTTCCGAGGTTTCATATTTTATTTCGTAACGATCCTTTGCAACACACATTTTCCAATCCGCTCGTTTAATTGCTCGAAAAAGATTCCAAAAGCGCTTTTAAGGGGGAGGGGGGAATCCGAAATCCGCATATTTCCGCGAGCTGGATAAATGTCATTGTTTTCGAACACAACCGTGTCCTTCCACAAAGATACAAAAGAAATCGAATGTTTGCCAGCGTCCATTAAAAGTCGAAAGATTCGAATGGTAAGAGAGGAAATGGAATGGTTTATTAACACATGTTTTGCTTTTATTTTAACTGCTGCGGGAAAATAAATTGAAAAGAATACGCACTCACAACGACAATGTGACTTCATACACACATCCCCAACTTGGCAAGAAAAGCCAAACAATCTGTCTATAAATGACCTGCTACATTAAAACAAAACATTAATTTCAATTAACAAAATGACCAGTGGAAAAAAAGTTTAAAACTCCAAATGCCACGTTGTAACTCTTTAAACATAACTTTCTAATGAATTATGTCAGTTCACAGAAATGCATTCAATAAATTTTGATTTCTTAGATTCGCTTTCATTCAAATTTTATGTGCAAAGCTTTCCAAATGTATCTTCTGCATATATTAGAAAATATTCTTATCATAAAAGAAAAAACCTCAAACAAAGAATCATAAAAGTAATAATTTGCTTTTAATTATTTTTTTTAAATAAATTTCAGAAAAATTGTTAAAATTTGGAATTTACTATAAAAGTAATAAAAGGTAGCAAATTTGTGATACAAAATAAAGCAAATTTAAGATAAAAAAAGAGGAAAGAAATTTGTGCCATAAATATGAAGTTTGAACCTATATAAGAAATACGTACAAGCTAGCAAAATTTGTCCTAGATTAACATATTTAAATTATTTTTTACAAGGAAGAAAACCAAAAAAAAACTCAAAAACCATTTCACCAGAATTTTTTCTTTTCCACATCACACAGTAGTTTCTGTTTACATTTTTATATACGTACATGAAAATTGTCTTATAAGAAAGAGCCTTAGAACAACTAATATCAAAACAGTAATAATATCGTTCTCCTGTTAATTAACATTCACTGTATTCGAATTCGTGACCTTCCACTCTAAAGAGAGCTGTTTTACTACTATGAGTATGTGAATCTTAACAAAAAGTCAATAATGCTCGGGAAACGTAATCAAGAATTGATTGGAGAAAATGCAAAGTAAAATCCCTTGTCAATAAATTTTAAACTAAATGTGCATGTTGATTAATTATTCTAAGTTGCGGTGACAATTCGAGTTATTTTGAGTAAATATTTATGGATATTGCCCTATTGTTTTCTGAATGTACATCTGTCGAGGAGAGTACTTCGGGGTATTCTGGATTTTTTCCGTGAAACTCGTAAATATAGCACTCCATGAATGGTTCTTTTAGTAAACAAAAAAAAAAAAAAAAAAAAAAAAAAAAGACTGAAGTTCAAATTTCTTGTTTGTTAATTTATCTATGTCAAATATATTTTGGTTATTTTAGTTATTTATTGATTAATTAACACTGTTATTTTATATAAAATGACTTTGAATTGAAAGTTTTGTACACATAGAAATTACATTTGTGATTATAAGATCACACATTTAGCGGCAGAATTCAGTATATTCGTAATACGGTAATTTGATCAACACTAGCCAACTATATCATATCAATGATATATTGCATTTGTATTATTAGCTCTGCTTATTGCAAGCGATTCCAGTATGCAACCTAAAGACAGAAATGGAAACCTGATCCAACTCGAAGGACAGGAGTGTGGCGCCAACAAATCACCCCCAATGCACTTTTCTTGAATTTTGAAGAGAGCGCACCTCTCTGTGTTAGGATCAGAACGCGCTTTTCCTATCCTCTCAATATGCCCAGAGAGCACGCCTTCATTGGACAACGAAGAGCACGTGACGAGAGTGCGAAAGGCGGGGGAGGAGAGAGTCAAGGGGTGCTCCTGGCGAGATAAAAGGGAGAGGAGAAAAAGAACGAATAATGCTAATAAAAAAGTTCCAACCATCGTTCTATTGATCCCTGTCAGTGAGTGGGTCTCCATGTATGTATATTGTCATCTTTGAGACATTAATGCCCTACTCGATAATGGCTCCCACTTCACGGCTTCAAATTCGCTTTTTAAAAATCGTTTGCGGTCTCTCCACTTTTATCGTCTGTCTGTTCGCTCTTTTTCAATGAAACACCCTCTTTCGGCGTCATTCCTTTTCTCTGGATCGCTTCTTGCTTTTTCCGTTAGATCGTCTCTCTCTATTTGAATGGGAGCTCAAGAGCAGGAGGATGGAGAGGAAGATGGATCAAATTTTCAGACCATTTCACCTTTCCAAGGAATTTTCCACACTTTCTTTTTTATTCTATTATTATCCTCGATTCGTTCGCTCGCGAAGATGATGCTCCGAGTTCAGGTTACTGCACGCTGAGCAACAAGCTCCACTGCCTTTCAACGAAAAGCAAAGATGGGAGAAAAAAAGACAAGCGATGCTTAGCATTACAGTCTGCGACTGCGTTGAAATACTTCTTTCGCGCAATCAGAGTAATAGTAAATTATTCTTCAGATAAAAATTCACGGCAGTTCAAAATTTGAAGTGAGGCAATCAAATGTGGAAGAAAGTCAGTTTAAATTATTCAATACTTTACGATAATATCTTCCTTTTAAAAACATAAACTGATATAAGCTAATACATTTCAAGTTCTTTAATCTAAGGCAGTGTTTCATCAATAACCGTGACCTTTGATAAAGTGAAATTTTTGCACCACGAGAAGAAATTTCAAGTGTTCCCAGTATTTACAATAACAATTTCCTACAGCTTCGCCAAGTGTCATAAGTAACAATTTTATATGAATTCGGATTTTCAATCATTAACCAATATATGAACGAAAAAAAGTTCTAGAATGTTAAATTTAGAAAACGATAAGAGAACAGTATTGTGTGTCATTTTAGACCAAGACCAAATATAAACGAAATTATCAAAAAACATGCTCGAATTTCTTAATAAAAGTATCCTATTAACATTGTAATTAGTCCCTTAATAAACGTACTGTTATTTTTGTAATACATATTTTACTTTACATTCAAAATTATTATCCTGAATTATTTTACACAATGCATTACAGGTAAATAAACAACTTCTAAACAAAATGTGCCACGGGGGAAAATTGTGAATCACTGCTTAAAGGTAACTTAAAGATTTAAAAGAACATTGTAGCTACTGAATTTGGAAAATTACCCACACAAAACGGAAAATACAAAATTCTTCAAACCAAATAATAGTGTCAAAAAAGGAGCCAAAGGAATGACGCGACACGAAACGACCCATCATTCTAAAGATAATTGTAAACACATTAAGTTAAGAATTAACATATTCTAATGTGATTGAAATAACATTTCGAAATAATTTAATAAGAAATTTATTTCTGAACCAACAATTGATTACATCATATGTGCATAAACATCTAATGGGTAATCAATTTCAAAGGTTAATATTAAACGTAATTAATAAATAAAGGATTAAATAAAATTATTTTCAGCTTAAGCTGAATTCTATTTGGTACAGCGAATTCAAAGAAGTTAAAATTCAATATTTGGAATAAAAACAATTTCTCTTTCTGGACAAGGACATGAATAAAAATGCCGGACTTTTAGCCAATAGGCCATTAGCCGTTTTCTTGATTCCCAATACTTAACAACAACAGAGCGCAAAGAATCTAATTTGAGGAGAACATAGTTTAATGTGAAGTTTAGTTCACTATAAACACCCACGCCAGAAAAAAGGAATCGAGCTTACAAACTTAAAGAACTAAACCATGATTTGGATTATATCTTAATGGTTATTTTTGCATACAAGGCCTAATTACATAGAGAGCTATAGTTCAAAGTGGATTCCGAACCATTAGAAGCATCTACTTCTGAGGTGGGAATCGAATCCACGAACAGGTTCAATCGGAAGCTACAGCACTAATCATTCAGCTTCTTGTTTACCGTTATAAATCATAGGACCATAAATAAATTTATTAAAAAATAGTATTTACGGCATTTTGAAAATTGAAATACAATAAACAAATTTATATAAAAAAATAAACATGAAATTTTAAATTCGTTAACTCACACATTGTTTAATAATCCATCATGAAATTATAGTTTACAATTCTGTTTTTCAGCCAAAATTCATGAATATATACCGTTCACAACCGAATTGAATTGCCCAGTTACACATCGCTTTCAGTTATAAAATTATAATCTGATACAGCACCTGATTTCTACAGTATTTATCAACTTTTATCGTTAAAGTTGCCACTAAATAATAGTTTGATTATGAATGAAAATCCTCGCTGTAGAAGCTCCATAATTTATTCAGGCTTACAGCGACTTTTGAAAATTCAAGTACATATGTTCACTTTTTTGGTGTTATAGTATTTTTTCCCCAAAACACAATCGTTTTACATCAAATTTTAAAATTAAGAGTGAAAATTCAAAATTTTTTTTTAAGTTATCCACCCCTGTGATGATGTATGAATGATTTCCAAACATTCTTCTTCCTTAAAGTATAAATCTTGAAAAACCTTCCTCTGAGTTAACTGTCAGCCGGAAATTGTGTTGGCCCCAGTGCAGGAAATTTCAAGTAATTCCTCACCGCACCTCTCACACGCAGACTGTTAAGCATTTTTTTCCATGATGTCCCAGAAAATTTTTCGCTTTTTACTATACACCAAGTGATCTCATTATTTTTACACATTTTCATCAATTCACAATTTCATTTTACTTTAATGAGACAGTAATTTTTTTATAAATATCCAATCATGTGATTATGCCTTAATTCAATACCCCTGATAATAAATTTTTAGAAAATTGGAATGAAGTTTAACATTTTATTTTCAGGACACTGAAGAGGGTTATGGAGAGTTTACCAGGTTATTTAATAAAAGTTCACTTTTTAAGGGGGGGGGGAGGAAAAATATTCATAAGGAACAACATAAAATAAACGGCAAGTACAGTTGAAGTTATTGATTTGTGAGCTAGTTACTATTGGCATTGGAGTCCACATATAATTTTATATTTTACACAACATTAATAATTATTATTTTCCGTCATTCAATTAAATATAAAATCCAGAGTTCTTTTACTTTGGAATTCTGATTTTTAGGAGAAAATTTTTTTTCGAAGCGAAAAGAGTCTATTGCCACTTCAGAATTTATTATATTAATATTTCATTTTTCTTTAATTATTTTAAGCAAGAAAAACTAATCAAATTAATAACAAAATTCAGATTATGATTATGTTTAAAAATGAACACACTATGAAATTAGAGTTATTTAAAAAAAAATTGAGTCAATAACATGTTGGATACTTTTGTTAATAAATGTCATTGCCCTTTCTATATTTAGTCGCAAGCAGAAAGCTTTTCAAGAAACACAGTAAAAAAAAAAAAGGAAGAAAATAAACCTGACCTTGATATAAAATTTACGATTTTCATGACTAGCATATAATCACGAGTCACGTTGCAAATGTAGAATTTATTTATCATTTCTTTGCCATCCCTCCCTCCTCAAATTCTTTTAAATGTATTATTTTTTTGGCAGGAACCATATCGATCGCGCCAATAGCACTTCTCGCTGCGCAACAAATTAAGTAATAAACAAACGAAAGCAATCATAGCTGGGAAGGTGCTCCATCGCACATTTTTGTTGGAACGAAAACGCTGCCTGAAGAAGAGAGGTAAGAAGGTCAACCGCATCCAAGAAGAGTCAATGGAAAAAAAAAGGAAAAATATTTTTCTGAAGTGCGTGACTTGAAAGAAATGTGAAAGTTCTGTCAAACTGAATGTTGTGTTTTTAGAAATGCCAGCTCGGGTTGTTTAATTTATCATTTATGCGTCATCACACGGAATGCTTATCAAATATTTCTTTCCTTTTTGCCAGCCCGATTATTTAGCAATGAAATCTCAACAGAAACTCGCTCCTCTTATCTGGCTGGAAAAAGTAACTGCCCAACTCGATCAGATTAAAAGAGTGCAATTCCATTCAATCAACTAGCCAGAGACACGTGTACGCGAACATAATTTTCGATTTAAAGACTTTTTTTTTTTAATTATATATAGAAGAAGCTTATACGCCAAATTGCGAGATTGCTGAAATTACGTTATAAATATATTTGTCATATTTCTCTAAGGAAAGATGCTTGAGATGATTTATTTGTCACTCAACAGTTTTTTTTTTTCCCTCACACGAGAGAGAATCAGAACAGTTTAAAGTAGACAATGAACCATTACAAATACCAAATCTAAGTGGGAATGATATCTAAAAACTGGTTAAGTTTATAGGCAAAGGAATAACCATTTGGCTGCCAGCTCAACTAGACGCTTGAGAAGCTCAGAACTTACCACTATTTCGACACTGTATTATTTTGAAATATAAACTACATTGAAGAGGATGAATCTTAAGTGGTCAATGACTGAATCCTATTATTAACATCAAATGTGACTCCACTCTGAATCACGGTCAAACATGTTCGACACCACACAGAAAGGTAGTCTCCAAACAATACCGACAGACAGGTTTAAAATCTTAAGATTACTTAAAGATACGCAGTCTTTGATCAACTAAAGAAAGATAAAACCAGATCAATTCCTTGCACAATCAGATTTCCAAAGTTGAAATTATTTCTATGCTAATTGCACCATACCACTCTGAAGGTACGACTTGTCTTGCTAAATGCGTTAACAAACCTGCATTTTAGGATTTTTATAGATACAGAAAATTGACCACACACAATCCATGTTATATAACAAGGTTCGTCATAAATGTATATTTTATCCTAATATAAACAGAGCTATGTTTAGAGTGGAAATTTTTAAAATTTATGACAAGAAGGAAATTTTGACACAAGTTAGTCAATACGAAAAAAACTTTTTGCTCTTACCACGTTAGTAATATTTTTAAATTGAAAAAGTGTTCTTCACAACAATATTCCAAAAACTACAAATGCAGTTTCTATAGAAAATAAAAAGCATAAATTCAACAATATAATACGGAAATAGGAAAATATAATAATAAATCAACACAATGCTTTATAGACTCAGAATTTTAAGCATTGTGTTAAGCATCCAAATTTTGTCTAAAAGCAAGCAGTTTTTAAAACAAAACAGAATTAAAATAAAACAAAGTAATAATAATTTTACAAAATCAACATACCTCACAAAAAAATTCAAAATTCGACACATTTTTAACATAATTACAAATCAATATAAGAGTTCTTATTCAAACTTGCTTTAATATTAATACGATGAAATCAAAAAATACAAAATTTTCAGCTAATGTACAATTCATTTCCAAAATATAAATAGCTAAGTTGATATCCCATTCTGTGGTAATTTTTTTATTCAAAACTCGATACGGTTTCGTTCAATTGTTGCTTTAATGTCCTTTTTGAAGACTATGTGGCAGAAAGTTAAACTGGATTTCCAGACATAAAGTCAAGACACTAAATATTCAGCTATTAGCAAGGGACAAAACAATCAGAACATTATATTTACCCTTTGAGTACTGAAATATTTGAAGATTGTATTGTAAGGAAGTAGGCAGATGACAAGAATCTCACTCGATAAATGCACCCAAGGGTTAAAAAAAATCATTGACATCAGAATCGTTATGTAATATGATAAATAATGAGCCGAAATAAAAAAAAAAAGTTTACCACTGTTGTAAAAATTAAAAACGGCACAAACTGCCTGGCACAATTATCAAATGGTCCAGACATAATTTGAGTTTAACATTAATAATTTTTTCAACAAATATCTCCAACATAATTATATATATGTAACAGTTCATGAAATAATAACACTGCTAGGATAGTTCTGAAAATTATTTATTTCAATATCCTTAAGAGGACAAAAGACAAATTAGAATTTAATTTCAAAATACAGCATTTCACAACCTGACTTCATGACAGCTAGAGTGCAATTCACTATATGTCGCTGTTGTTGCCATTCAGTGGGAACTAAACTAGAGTCAATAGAGGTTTGAGAAAATAATTCCGTCATATAAGTGGTATATCCTAACAAAACAAAGACCATTTAGCAGGGTCTTCTCGAATAGGGCAAAAAACATCCCATGCAATTGGGTGAGTTATTCCAAGGAAAGAGCGTACAGATCCACAAAAGCTCTGCAGTCGAAAGAAAGCAATCTCTTCCACAAGTACCCTTGCCAGATAGCGAGAAAAAGCCTGGCACAATTTACTGATAAAAACAGATCAACCGCTTAATACAGCTGAAAGAGAAAAAAAAGAAGGACGATGTTTAGGAAATAGGGTGGAAGTCGAAGTTCCAGGACCATGTGCTTCACAGGAAAGGTAGCATGAACAAGGAGTCCATGATAACGCGGGTGGATATCCCAGAAAACCGTGTTTACATGGGAAACAATAGCTTTCCTCTCTCATTGATATGCTAGTCCCACAGAATTGGACAGGGGGCGCTGGGTGGGAGGGGATGGAAAAACCCATTAGGATTTTCTACCGGTTCATCTGTTTTGCATGTTATCGCGAAGACTCTGGGTTCTTGTCCTCTAGGGCAAATAATAGAGAGTGGAAGTTTTCTTTTCTTTTTCCACCCTTTTGCTTCTTTATCTCTCTCTCTTTCTTCGCTTCATCTTCTTTCATCTCATCTTATTTCACGTGGCCCCCAACTTGGACCACAAAGAAAGAAACCGAAGATGCGTTTTTCGAGTTTTGATTGCAAGCTAGCTTTTTTTTTTCTTTTTCCCCTTCTTATTTCTATTATTTATTTTTATCAGCTTTCCCTCTCCGTCTCCGTGTATCTAAGGGTTAAGATCAGTCTTCCAAAACGGTCGAGACGAAAGTAGTTCCTTTGGATCAATTTTTTCCCTTCTTTTTATACCCCCCCTCTTTACTCCATCGAGTGGAAAAGGGGGTGTGCGACGGTGGACAGGGAGTTATTATAAAGTCAAATAGTGCCACTTGCCAATCTTCTTTGCAAGATAAGGCACTTGTATTAGGGGGCTCCATGTTCAGGAATAATACCCTAAAAAAGAAAATACGAAGAAATGTTCTCCACCGTCAGTGGAATCTCAAGGATAGGAAAATGTCTCAGGACAAAAGTCCTTGGACTCGTACAGCGATGTAATAACAGTGGCGCATTTAGAGACGGTTATAGAAGCTAAAGAACCTATACATTTCATCTTATTATTGTACATAAAAGAAAAGAAAATCCAGCGTTCACTATTAAAGTAAGTTGCAAGCACAATTTGAAACACTGACGATATCATTTCGAAAGGGATAACACAAACGCAGAATGAAAATTAGAAATGTAAACAGAGAGACTTTGGCATTCCTGAGCGGGAACATGACTCTCGAAAGCCCAATCGGATAGTTTCCGCCAAATTCTTACTTTTTTTTCTTTCTCAAGTCCCCCAAAAGAAAAAGCCACAAAATTTTTTCACTCTTGGTCTGCTAACGAGGTCTCTCGCATACAAGGGTTGGTAATCCATCATGCATCTTCCACATGGCGGTGACAGCACTCACCATCCGGTTCAACAAAATCTCCCGTCCAGGGCCTCAAACAACGTCTCGACTGAAAGTAGTTTTAACCAAGATGGTACACGCAAAATACCCCAACTCACACACATTTTCAAAACACATTACAATATAAACTACTATTTTTAATTCAGCTAATAATTTAATATACGTATATAAATAAGAAAATAAAAAAGAGAAAGATGTACAATAAACTGCATAGTAAACAAAGATAATGCAATAATCAACCGTTCCACGAAGTATCAACATGCTGGTAAAAATAGATTTGCTATTATTCAATAAAATTTTATTCAGAAGGGATAAAAACAATGTAAATCTAATCTGCTTATTCTACTCTGACCATAAAATAGAAATATATATTTGGGATGAAATACAGTTTTAGTGAAAGAGCAGTGATACAGCCAATAAATTTCGTACCATTCCCACAGGTATTAATAAATCAGTAAAGGAAATTAGTTGGGGCAACATGCGTTAAATTTTCCCCTTTTTATAATTGAATAAATAAGAAATTAAGTAATAAAAAAAGTATTATAACACAACAATTTTTTAAAATATGAGCTGCTAAATAAAATATTAAAAAATTCATTACTTTAAAATCAATAGCTGTTTTATAAAATGATCTGACAAAAAAATGATAATAAATAATGAAAAGATTAAAAAATTTAGTAAAATTTCATTTAAAAAATATATTTACGCTCTCAATAAACTTGGGTAAAACAGACTGCATGTACTCTTAATTATTGGCTTTCAAGGCTTATCATTAATCCAAGTCTTTATTTCTCAAAATGTGTTAAGCATAAAATAAAATAAAAATTCCATAATTTATTAATGAAAGTTTTACACTATTTTTTTTTAACCAAAACACATTATTACAATTTTTTATAGCCTAAATCATAATTATCCTAATTTTTTAATCCTAAAGCAAATGATTTATCCTTACATTTTTAACATCGAACAAAACATTATCCTAAGACATAATATTATATACATATTCTTATATCTTAAATCCTAATTGCCCAATTTTCTTATTAAAAAAGCCATAAAAATTGTAGTTCATATTTAACCATGCCTGCCATTTTTTTTATTTTATTTATTTATTTATTTATTTATTTTTTTTTTTTTTATTTCTTAATTTTCGTTTTTTAACAATAATTTAAACAAAGAATTTCATTTAAAATTATGGCAATAAATCAACATTATTTATTTAGATTTAATTTCAGTACTATACAGATCTCTCGTTTTCATAAAAATAATGTTGTGTAAAATGTTATAATTTTAATTAATGTAATTTATACCATTAAGAAAATATTGTAACTTTCGGAGATAGGCCGAAGAGACAGATTTAAGTCATTAATGGGACACTCTCATAAAACAGTGGCGGCTCCAATAGTACGGGTTTCCTTCCTTCCACCCAATCAGTTGGCGGAAAAATATTCTTTTAAAAGAATCTCAGGCTGACAACAAAAATAATAACGACGAAAAGACATCTGCTTTAATTACACAGCCAAACAATGCCTTGGAACAATAATTGCGCTGACAGTGTAAACCAAAAGCTCCATTGTCAGCCGGAAAATTTTCCCTGGCAAACAAGGACACGCGACAACAAAGAAATGCCGCCATTCGAAGGGGTCCGTCCACGACACCATCGCCCCCTGCAGGGACAAACACACACCAAAGGGATGGTGGTGGGCTCTTCTTTTCTGCAGTGCTCAGAAAAGCACACTTCCTGTGACTGAGAAAAGACAAAACTCCACCGCGCCAATCTTCAGAAAAGTTCTGCTGAGCGCCAAAGACAAATGATTTCTTAAGAAAATCATGCAAAATTTTCCAGGGCGACAATTTTTCCTAAGGAGACCTTCCACTATAACTCATCTCAGCTTCACTGAATCTATTATACGTGGTTTTAAGCGTTTGATTCGGTTCCGTTTACAGAGACTTGGCGAGGGGGCGCCAGAAAATGCAAAACGGGCGAATTATTTTGTTTTTAGCAGGCATGGGCGATGAGACAAAAGGAATGCACAGGAAAGGCGGCACAAAGCAATAAAGGGTGCGCTCCAAGTACAATTAAGAAGTACTAATATTTCCTTGTTACTGGCCATGTTTTTCTAAGGTCGAAACTTTGTGCGATAATAAATTTTTAAAAGTTATTCTTCAGTTTAATAAACATTTAGACACGTTTCAAAAGTCTAGTTCAATACTTCAATGAGAAACTTACAAGTGTTTCCAGGATTGTATGTCTTGCACTGTTTATTTACAATCCAGTCA
The DNA here is from genome assembly GCA_026290005.1 of Latrodectus geometricus. Taxonomy (NCBI): domain Eukaryota; kingdom Metazoa; phylum Arthropoda; class Arachnida; order Araneae; family Theridiidae; genus Latrodectus; species Latrodectus geometricus. Next base: position 200,766 of record JAPDSC010080256.1, read on the forward strand.
TGGAAGCTATATTTACATAGTAATATTTGTGGTATGATGATTAATACCATGTTTAATTACCACATTTATTTGCATTTTATTCCATGAAATCAAAAATGAAATTTCTTTTCTTAAAAACAAAATTGGAGAAATATATAAAACAAAAAATAATATAGACGCAGTTAACACGGTAACATTTAAAATTTAAACAATAATCTGGGACATTTTTCTTCACGATAGTTTTTAATAAGATTAAAAACTTTTTTTAGGCTATCACGATAATGATAAAATGACAAATACTAGATCAAGAAGTAGTAAAATTAACAAAAGACTAAAAAAGAACAAAAGAACCAACCATGTTAGAACACCAATAACTTATTTGAACTAATCATAAATATTGAGATACAATGGAGTTATCTGCAAAACGAAACATTTATTTGTGAATTAATTATTTCTTTAAGGAAACCACTTGTTTTACTTAAAAGATTTTCACTTGTCTCCTGGCCGATAAATTCACTTGTAGATTCCTCTTTTTTCACGTTTTTCTATCATTGCTAATTACGTGCTTGAAAACATTTTCCTTTTATGACAAATTAAAATTTGCTTTAAATGAAGTCATATATAATAAAACAATCAAATTAAATAGGAAAATTATTTACTAAAAAAAAATTAATTTTTACATTTTGATCTTAAATGTCAAAATGTTATATTGTATTGGATTAAATGGACTCATCGGAAAACAAATGTTTACCTAAAGATGAAGTTGTTTATGTTGAAAAGAATATTAGATTGACTTTTCGCAGAAGGTAAACCTGAAACAAACGATTGGATCTGCAAACAATGCCATCTACAAGCGACTGCCAGCGATTAGAAGGAAATGAGTTGGCAATAACTTTCTGTCGATTGTGATGTCACAGAAAATTTGAATACGATGATAACCCCAGCAAGAAATCCTAATTTATTATTTCACAGCTGTTACCTATGTGACTCAGTGTAGTTTAAGTGATATTCAATTATGAGGCTATTCATTAAATATTATTATTGTGGATTTATTTTCTATTTTTCTCTATTCCTTTATTTTGTCTTACTACTTTCTACATGCCATTAAAACCTCTATGCTGTTATAGAACACTGTAAAAGGGAAAAATATACTTAAATATCATAAAACATCGCAATGTATTTCAAAATATATTTTATTAATTAATAATAATATTAATTAATGATATTTTATCAATCAATCCAACGTTTCTTAATTTAAGGTAATGAAAATTATGAGGTTATTCACGATCCAAAATATTCGATTACTCAGGGATGATTAATCACCAAAAGGGTTTCTTGTGAAATAAAGACAAAAATTATAAAAATGAATAATTTCAACGATGAAATATTTCAAAATCGATTTTCAATAAATGTTATCACACTGAAAGGAATATAATGACCATTTAACGATATTTTACTATCATAACCATAAAAAAAAAACTTTCATGTCATTCAATTCATCAGTTATAGAACACCACAGATACTCAATCGTTTTTTTTTTTTTTTTTTTTTTTTTTTTTTTTTGTAAGATTTTTTTATTTCAAATATTTTAAAAATTAATGTCTCTTTATTTCGATGTTTTTAATAAAATATTTGTAACTATATTTAGAAGGGTTAAAATTATTTTCAATCAATTATGATAATTTCAATTTTAAAAGAAAATTGTTCATTTAATAGTAAGTAGGAAAACAGGCTTTTTGAAATGTTCATAATTTCAAACTTGCTGCTTGTTATAGTAGTGTCATGCCAATGGTTCGAGCCAACACAATGGGTTCACCATGGCTGAGTGCTCGTGGACTGTTCTTCAGAGAGGAAGGTCCAAATTCATTTTGACCACATATGATGTAATTATTTAAACTTTGTTAAAAACAAAATTGCTTGTCTATAGACAAAAAAGTTGAGTAAGAAAAATAAAATTTTCCTAACTACTATTTTCTAATGATTAAACTACATGAAGGCTAATTAAAAACGCAACCTAAATGGAAAGTTCCGCTTTACAATTCATGAACACGTTCTGCCAATTATAAAAGAAAATTTTTCATGAATTTTACTGTGTATCTGTATATACAGATTTACATACTTGCAGTAGCTATTAAAAAGTGAGTAAACATGAAAGCACAAAAAGTCTTTAAGAAATAATATATCTGGAAAGTAACATTTCTTGAATGAATACATTACTTTTGATGCACGTATCATGAAAATTCATGTCAGTCACTTTACTTTTTTAATTAGTATAAGACCTTTAAGTAAAACCTTTGTTGGCTAAATGAATAAGTTACCAAATGATTAAAGCATAACCTAAATCTGGTAACAGCTGTCACGAAAAATTACTTCACTGCAATGTAGAAATCTTGGGAACGGCTCAGAAGTTTAAAGCAAATAATATTTAAGTTTCATTTTCCAGATTCTGGCAACATTTGTCATGTCGGTGGATCCTTTTTTTATGAGTTAAATAAAGAAAAATTTGGCTCACTCTCTAGTTAGTGATAACTAAAGATGTACTTGGGGGCGTCATGTTGCCGCCCTTTCGATGCCACCTTACACCAAGCAAGCGAGTGCCGCTCTTCCTCATCCAATACCATGCCATCTGATGTGTCACACTTATTAAAGACGTCAGTTACAATAGATGGCAGATCGCACATCGAGAGGGGGGATGGTCGGAGCTAGGCACCATGCTTCAATTACAGTAGCAACCTCTGCAGCAGCAGCAGGTCAGAACCTGGGCTGGAAGGTGTCAACTAAGGTGCCGAAGGGAAGTTCTTTATATCTTCTTTAAGGCTGTCATATCAGCCACCCCCGAAAGGGGGAGGGAATGAATATGTGGCAGCCGAAAGGTATACAGAGTGTGGGAGTCGGCCGAAGAAAAAAAGTCACTGTTTAATAAAATAAGGGAAGCACCAATAAAGAAAAACCAGCTTCGACAGACATTAAAATCGAGCATCGATCCTCTTCGGAGAGACGCTACCCTATCAAAATTTTTTATTCAACGAAATGTTTCTAAAATTAACCGGCGTTATTGAACGCAGCCATAAACTTTTAAATGTATCTTCTAATTCATAAATTAATTAAATAACTTCAGTAATTGCTATACCTTAAGAATGAAACAAAGCTAATAAAGGAAGTATTAATTATGACAAAATGATTTAAGAATTATCACGAAGGAACACGTTGTGTTTTACAGATGAAAAAATAGAATTATAACTTTAAAGAAGCACAGACCAAATTGTAATAATTATTCTAATATATATAATATTAAATAACAAAGATTTTGCTAAATACAATTGACTCGTGTGTATTTAAATATACGTCATATTATAAAAGAGGAAGATTGACTCATTCTCTTTAGGAAAATCACATTGTAAAATTAATATTATATAATAGTTTTTTAATGTACAATACATTTAATATATGCGTAGAAATTGATTCACTTTTTGTAGATTCTATATTTGTGGAAATTCATTTTAACAACTTTCTCATACCACACAGCAAATATCAAATTTTTTATCGGTAAAAAAACAATTCAAATTTCCTTTATCTACTCACATTTCCAATTCTAAAAATTTGTATTAATTATTAAAGAAATATAATTTAACTTTTCAGAATTTATCTAACTGCTTCGTAAATTAAAGATTTATATGCTTAAAAATGAAACATTTTATTAATATATATTGAATATTTTTTAAATAGGTGACATACTTGATCGTAAAACAGTATGAGTTCAACTGTAAAATGGCATTATCTCAATCAGCAGCATATATTACTAAAAAAATACAATTGCAATAATTCAGAAAATACATCAAATTTCACAAATGATCTCAGCAAATATTAAAAATCAGGAAAGTTGTAAGGAAAAATTTAAAATTGAATGAAGTAATTCAAGATAAAACACGAAAAAATTTTCATCTTATCTTCAGAAAGGCATTAATTTCCTACAACTGCACTGTTTATAGAATTATAATATTATGACAAAGAAAAAAATTATTTTATCTTTATTAAAAAATAGCTATTTTCCTCTTTTGGTTTTTTTAAGCACTAATTTTAATAATTAACGAAATATAAATGTTTGCACTAGATTTACATAAAATTTACTTTTGGTTTATTCAAAGCAAGAAATAAATACCGAAAAAAAAAATAAATAAAATGTAATACAAAAAATGTAACTTTAGATTCACTGTGTAAACATTTCATCTCACACTGTGTTTTGGCGAAGTTTTTTAACTTTTATTCTCGTCTTATATGAACAAATTTTAATAAAAAATTATGCTATTGTAAGAATTTGCTTTTTACATATACAAAGTCATTTATAAGTAAAAATAAACTTATTAAAATTTATATAAATTAAAAAGCAATTTCATTTAATTGTTTGAATTTAATGATTAAAATTTAATCCTTTTAATATATCTATTACATAGACATCACATATTTTAAGACGATACTAAGAAAAGTGTGAAAAATGCAAGTGGAGACAAGTCGAATGAAAGAGAAGACAAGATGGCATACATTTATATTCCCGGCGAAACACTTCCTTTATGTAACAAAAAGAAAACAAGATCTCTGAAATAGCCGCGTGTCAGAAAACCGCCGTGCCAATCACTGCGGTGAAAAGGTGCAAATGCATGAAGATGGATGAGGCAAAAAAAAAAAAAAAAACTGTATATACTCGCTCCCTCCCACCAGCTTTCAATCTGGGAAGTTGACAGTACAACACGGAAAGGCAAACGTACAACATTTAAATCAACTCACTGATAGACGCATACGAAATAAAATACACACACAAAACAGAATCGTAAGGGTATTTAAGAGGAAAATTCTAAACCAAAAGGTTGATTTTTTTCCTCTTTTATTTAATGTACATCCCCAACAAAATGGAAGAAGTTCCTCAACAGAATTGTTCCACATTCGAATTTTTGTTTGTGTACTCCAGACTTTTGCATTGTTTTATTATGATTTTGACGGGTGAACCATTACAGAAGTTGACGTACGGAGCGGCATGCAGCACAACCCCCCCGATTCGCAGACCCAAACAGCAAAGAAGCTTGACGAAGTACTTTGCATATTGCCGTTTGTCTTCGCCACTTAGCGTCAACATCAAACTCAGGTAAAAGCAGAGACGAAGAAAAAGAATTTCACAGCATTTGACGCGCATTTTCTTTTATTATTTTGTCTTCGCGCGGTTTGGCGGGCGGAAATGGATGGAAGGAAGTCGGAACTTCTCATTTTCTTGTGTTGGCGGTGAGGCATCGACTCAAATTAGCTCGTCTCGATGCTCGCGTCTTTGTTTTTAGTTGCAAAGGTATAACTTGCATTACGCAAAAGGCCCAAAATACGATTTACTCATGTATGCTCCTACTTGCAAAATGAAAAGCATGAAAATAAATACTAGTTGAAAATTTACATTTAGAAACATATTTCGCTAATATTCTTCAATCATGACTCAAATATTTTACCACACATTTGCATAATAATTAACCATTATTAAAACTCAACCACAATATTAGATTTCATAATGCGTTAAAGAAATTAGTTTTATAAATATTTAAAAGGTCTCAAATATTATTTCGAGAAAAATGTATAACTTGAGAAAAAATAATTCTTTCAGTACCAACGCTATTTAAAAACAGCAATATTTTATTGAATGTATGAATTTTTCAACCATTCCAGTTTATTTGACATGAATGACTAATCTCTCATGCATATTAAACACGGATACATCACTTTTATAAGATTATTATTGCATAAATTAACAGACACTTAGTGTTTCATTCATTTTAATTATTCCTTCGAAATGCACGAAGGTAGTTTAATTTTATGATTACACTTTTAATGAATACCATTTGATTAATAACTATAAAATCATCATTTTTCCTTTAAGACGTTTAAGATTATTATTCTAAAGATGCAAATTAAGGAAGGAACTATGATCAAAACATAAATTTTAATACGCAAATAAATATACAGGTACATGTAAACAAGCAGAACAATGTACAGATAGGTTAAGCACTTAGAAAGACAAGTGGAGCCCTAAAAGATTATTTTATATATCTCATTCGCATAAACCGTTGTCTGATATAGATGATTGTACTCTTCAAAATAGAAGATCACAAGTTGGAGTCCAAACAATGTTGAAAGAAATTTGCGTTTTCTATTTTCTGAATGCAAGCTTGTGCTAGTGTGAGTTTTGAGGAATTTTCCAAGATATGAGTTAAGTTTAAGTAACTCCCAAATGCTTTATTAATTATCAAAATTTAAGAAAATATATAAACTTATTAAATTTATCAAAAGATATAAATATAACAGCTTTTAAAATAACAAATTAATTTTAATAGAATTGCATAAATACAGCACTCGCTGATTAAATAATTAATAAAATAAAGTAGGGAAATTAATCTTGCTCCTATTCTTTTCAATTCATTATACAAAAGACAAACACACACTAGAGGCGCATTAAATTCAATAAAATTGCGTTTCAACTAGGCGAAATATTGAAATCAAAACTCTTGTGTTTATCAGGTTATTTTTAAATCGGCAAGGATTTATGTAACAAAAGAGAAAGGAAAGATCAAAACAAAAAGCAAAAATACAGAGCACTTGGTTAAGAAATCAGTGATCACAATTGCGAAAGGAATTAGCATATGAATTGGAAACTGTTGAAGAGAGTTTTGCGCATAATCTTAGAGCCACACGTGACGCTGACGCGAAAATCCGGTTTGTGGAACTATTGTTTCCAGAACTAAGCTTCATAAAATATTAATATGAAGAAATAACGAGAAAAAGTATTTTACATGCTTTCAAGTGTTTAAATTTATTAAAACTTAAGTTACAGAAAATTGAATCTTAGATTTTCTTTATGGTTTATTTGCGGTCGAAAATTTAAAGAAAGTTATTTTATTATTATTATTTTTTATTATTTTAAGATATTGAAAAAATAACTGAATATATTAAGTTGAAATAAAACTATGCTCGTAAAAACTTAAAAATACAAGAAATGAACAGAAAATAAAAAAGGCGTTCTGATTTCGATATTTAATAGCTCCATAACTAAAAGAAATTTTTAAGGTTAAAATACTTTATTTCATAGGGTAAAACAGAGTTTTACATCAACCTAAATTCTCACCCCCCCCCCTTAAATTGTAGTTTTCCTTCAAACACTAATAAATTTTCCATTGGGCGCAATTGATAAGCTTATTTAAAATAAACCTATTTTTAAAAATATAAGGAAAAACGAAATTTCGTTGATTTATGTGCAGCATATCTAAAAAAGATTTCAAAATTAAAGTAATTTGGTAATATACATACTGTATACGAAAATATTCTTCAAAGTTTACGAAAACGATTACTCATTAAGAGATGTGATTTAAAATGTATAGAAAAGTATGAAAAGTCCATAATGTCAAACAGTTAATTGGTACAGCAAGAAAAATCAGAAAAACATACCTAACCTGTAATTAACGCCATATATCAACATTTCTTAAATTTATAAACAATAAAAAACACATAGAAACAAAATCGAATAGAAACTGGTATCACTGTTCCAAAAAGAAAAATAATAATAAATAATAAAATAACATACCTGAAGCAATCTACAAAAAGAGTATGAAAACCGAACACAGGAATTGCAATTAAACGCGGTTGTCATTAAGTACATAAAACTTCATAGTCAACGCTAAAACCAAACAGGTTCCAGTCAAAAGTAATGCAATAAAAAAAAAATCTATAAATACATAAAAAAGGGAGGAGTCTGCAACGGGCGTAAACCAGGTAGTCTCTGTTAGGACCTCGGACACAACCTTTACCGGATTGCATACACTTAACACATTTTTCTTCTTTTGACAAGTCTCCTTTTGCAGAAAGTTTCTTCGGAAAAGATCTCAGTCACTGTCTCGTTTGTTTTCTTCATTACCCAACTACATGGAAGCGAACAGCAATCTTTATTTTCTGAAGTGGGGTTATCACCTCACTCTAGATCATGCTTTTAATTTATGTGATTGAAGACACCATAAAATGCTTCGTATCTTCTCCTAATTGTTTCATTTTTGGCAAGTCTTCAATTCTGCGTTTGCTAAGCTCTTCTAGCCAAGTAATCATGTTGAACTGGGAATCATTTTAGAAATTATTATTTTCTCTTCAAATAATTTAAAAATTATTTAATAGAAAGAAAAATTAAACTAATGCAGCGCATTGTTTACTTACTCGGACGCCTTCAGCTTCGGGAATTCTAGAACATGGAATTATTGCTACTCAATAGCTGGGACACAGGAGAATAATATTTAAATAAATTTTGAATCCTATCGCTGCATGGTGGATAGCCTACAGCTCGACTATTGAATTTTTTTGGTATATTTCGTACGGTAATGAACTTATTTAGGCACCACAAGAATGGAAATATGAAAATTTCCCAATTACGACACACACCAAAAGTGTATATCGAATCTGGCAACATCTATTTTGTTTGAATTTTGGATAACAGGGTACCATCTCCAGTGAATCAAAACAGAGGATATCGAAATGTCTGTTCCCTGAAAGTCCGACCACTTTCATACTCTGAACTTTCTTATTGCGTGTAGATAACTTGAGAACACCATATCAATTATTTTCTGTTGATATTTGTCATATATATCCTTCTAATTACTCTATCTAATTAGCTCAGTTTTTAAGGTACGGAAGGAAGTTAACGAAAGCTGCTCTAAATAAACATCACTTATAACTATAGATAATAAGCGTAATAATACGTAAACGAATGCAATAAATTAAATTTTTTGTCAGCATAATAAAAAAGTATATGCTTCAATTCTGAGTGCTTTTAGAACAGTATGTTTGTTTGTTTGTTTGGTTGGTTGGGTTTTGTGGCGCAAGGTCCAAAAAGGACAAGCCTTTTAGAACATTAGGCTTAATATTCTGAAAACCGCAGAAGCTAGATTGTGATTTCTTTTTATATATTTCCGCACATGGAAAAAATTTCTTAAGTTAATAAGTAGTCAGGAACAACATGAATTTTAGGGTCAATTATTTCACAATGTATGTATAAACATTATTTAATGTATATACAACTAGTCGGTGTAAATTTATAGTATGAGTTTTCCTTTTGAGACATACACAGGAAGTCTGGAAAAGTTCTCCGTGCATAGTGAACCGTATTCACGTATCACAAAATTAAAAACCCAGAATACTTCCTACTATGAATCCCGATAAATATACCAACATAAGACAAAAACACACCACCATTTAGCTTGTTCAACAATGGATGGTCAGGATCGAACAAAAGATTCTTCACTTCGAAGAATGAGTGTAACGATACTATAGATCACGATGTGTCCGGTAAATCGTCATTTGGGTAAAATTCCTAGAATTCTTTGGAACGTCCGACAAAGCGCATCCCAGAATCATGAAAGTTAACTGGCCAAAAGTTAACAGTCGTTGATGTAACCTCTATTGATACTCATTCCAGCACATTAATCCAGAAGCCACTGGGAAAACTAACAATAAAATAGTTCAAAATTCGGGAATTTTAATTTTTAAATTAAAAAACCGTTATAGTGCTATCTTATGAACAGGCAAAAGACAAACAATGAAAATGTTTCTTCACAATATCCGGAGCGCCTTTCTATCAAACAATGAGAAGATGAAAAACAAATCCAAGTTCTTCCATTAGAGAATAAATAACAACACGCAATGCACGACGCATCACACTACTAGGGTTCTATTAACTTTAAGAAGGCAGTTTCAAGCTTGCAGTAACCACTGAGATAGAAAAACATCCTTATTTAATTTCTTGCTTTATGTTTCCTTGCTCCTTTCACTACTTTTTGGTCCAGATTTGTACTTGCTCACAAATAAAATGTTTTATGCCTCTATTAAACAAATTTTTAAGGATTTTAACAACTTCTTATATTAAAATATGTCCTGTATATATATGATATAGTTCATGATTGTTTAATTAATAATATTGTTTTTGACTTGATAATTTTTTAAAAATTTGTCATAAATTAGTTTTTTGGATGCATATATATTAGGTTGGTAAAAAAGAACTTCATTATTTTTTCGGTCAATAAATGTAGTGTTCAATATCTCATTCAGTATCTCGATCAAACAACTTGAAGTTTATGCTAGTTGGAAAGATTATATATCGCATTAAAAAATATTTTGCCTTTTTTCCATTTAAGTTTAAGGTACATGTTTTTAAAAATGGAAGTCAACAAAGATAAAATGCAGTACATTCACAGTTTTTCTTTGATAAAAGCGAAAACTCAGGAAGTTGAAAAGTGCATGGTGTTTATGGCTCCAATACTATAACAGCACTTACGTGTAATTTTGGTTTCATCTATTCCATTCAGCTATATTGAATGTTAAAGATGCACCTCGCACTGGTAGGCCCATCGTCGGAAACATCGTTAAAAACACAAAAATGACCAGCATGTTAGCAATCTACACGCTAAAGATCAGCCACAAAACATTTTGAAATTATTTGCACAAAGTAACTCAAAAATATGTAAATAAAAGCTTTAAGTTCACGTAATGAAATTGATTTTTTTTTTCTGCAACCTAAGCTCTTGCTTTATCCTACTAGAAAGTTCCTAAGTAAATTAATTATATACCTATTTTTGTATAAGGTTGGTAAAATTTTCGTATATAGAAGAATTAAAATATTAACATTTTCTATATTTATCTTAGATTTTTTTAAACTTATCATTAAATTAAGTTAAAGTTCTTAATGTTTAATTGTGTCACGCCACACGCATCGGGAAAATAAAAAAACATCTTCAAGCAAATGCACCAAATAAAAACCACACATCTTTCTTCACACATTTGCATAAGGAAGTGAAGTTAATGCCTACTCTTTTTTCTTGAAGAGCATACAGCAGATAAAAATTAAACTATTCTTAAGCAGGAGCGCAGACTTTATCAATTCATTAGATAACCGATCTGAGTTGGATGTCACGAAAAGTTCAATACTGCTAAACGCCTACTTGGCGGAAGAAATGGGCCTCGGCTAACACAGAAAATTTCATCAATCGCATTCCGTACCTACAGATATTCTCCTGCGAAAAAACCACCAGAACAGCAAAGCGACGAAGATTCAGTTGGAAGTCCGCCAAAAAGGAAGAAAGAAAAAATAAAAATAAATGCATATTCTGGCCACAAAGGTAGTTTCGTAAGATACTGGCAGACAGCCAATGAAATTCTCGGGCTGCTCACAAAAAAAAAAGTTAGGAACCATTCCATCCGATCTTCCATTTAATTTTCCTCCTGATTCGAATATATCTGCTATTCGAAAACAAAACAAAAATAAATGTCGAAAAAATCATGGTACCCTGTACCCCAGTGGAAATATGTGTCGATTCGAAATCGAGCAGTGTTGTAATAAAATGGCAAAATAAGTCTTTTGTTAAAAGAAAAGAAGAAAAAAAAAAAAGAAAGAATATCCATTTCCATAGAAAATTTTCCCGAGACAAAGAATTTCGAAGCAAGGCAGCCAGTTAACAATACAATAGAAATTACTTCTACTGCGAACACAATGGACCCGAGGTGTGTTTCATTTCATTCCATATATCATTTTTCTCCTCACAAATATTTTTGCTGTTTATCCATTTTACATACCTCTAACAGTACTTACACCTATGATAGTTTAATCTTCAGTATGCAGCGTTATATTGTTATAGTAAAATGACGTAACAACTTCTTTGAGTTTGATTCATAATCTGTCAAACGCGAAGTAAAACAGAAACAACTAATACATTGAGATATTAGCATTCACAAATAGGACATAGAAATAGTGATCTTTCATGTCTTTCACATTTTTGTGACCATTGAATAGGGTTACTTGAAGTGTGTACAATGTATTACTGGTGACGATCTGGTATGAAAATGCCAATACTAAAGCATACTGCATTTTCACAAACTACAATGCAATTAAAGGTGTAGGAAAAGAGCAATACGTGTTTATATTTTATGATTGAATTAATGAGAGAGAAATATTCGCATGTAACTTCTATCCTAACACAAGCAATTCATTTTTCAGTAGCTTATACATCTGTTGTTCCAATTAACAACAATAATGAAGAATTTAAAGCCACTATTATCTTCTATACCATGAGGAAAATCACGTCAAACTTCATTATAGCTTATGACACGTGCATACAGTTCACAATTCATTTAAAGTTTCCTTGGATTACAATATACTTAATCTCTTTTAAAATTCTCACAAGAGTTTTAACTTATCCACTACGTAGTGTTAAAAAATTATGACAACAAAAAATAATATTTCGATGTTTTACATAATACAACCATGCAAATGTTCTAATATAGATTCAAAAACATTTTAGGCTTATGAAATATAAGAATTATTTAATCTAAGTACCGAACCCATGATGGACAATTTTTATGTCAATGAAAAAATAAATGTAATATATTTAAAATTTAAAAAAAAAATCTCAGAAATAATATGAAAAAAGTAGAATTCAAAATTGCTAAAAAAATTTTTTTCGAACACGTGTTGAATTCGAAGGGGAGAAGCACAATAAAACTTATTCGCCAGCGAGCGTTTTCCAAAAGCTCAATAACATTAAACAAATATGAGCGAGAAATAAAAAGAAACGAAATCAAACAATGGAGTTAGAGAACGAAATTGTTCAGGTAACGGTAATAAAATCCCAATCTTCGGGATAGGTGCGCGGAGTGTGAAAATTAGAATAGGGAGGGAAGAAACAGAAAAAGGTGAAATAATCGAAAAGAGAGAGGTGGTCTTTTTAACCTCCTACCAACGGGAGCTTCGCAAATAAAAACTTTATATCCCGTAAAAAAGTGGTTTACGGCATGGAGAGTAGGAGAAACAGTCTTTTTCCAGATACTTCGGGTCAAGCACTTTGGGTTGCCATCTTTGGCGACTGTTCGCTCTTCTTGATAGCGTTAAAAATTAAATTGAGATTAAAAATAGGACTGTTATACATTAAAATCGAAAATTTAAGTATTTTATTTACATCTTATTTAATAATTTTGGTGTTTACGATTTGCAATTGGAAGTTTTATTCTTACAAAAAGTATCTACTGTGTTTACAACTGTATTTTTCCATTCTTCGAATGATTAATTCCCGGATTTTCGCAGGTGAAATGCATCAAAAAAATGAAATTGATATAAAAAATACAATCTGAAATTAAGTTACAGAAAAAAGAATAAATGTAACTAAGGGGACATATTGCTTCCTTATCAGTTTTAAAGTGACAATAAAAGGAAATTTACAATTTAAATATTATATATAAAACATTTTTTGTTCAGATAGTTATTTTTAAACACGAAACATATTTTATTATATTTATAACATTAGCCTTTCAATGAAAAAATCCATTAAATATCGAATAAATAAATCTAAGATTTGTATCACTTATATAATACCATTGCCAAAATACCTACCATGGGCAAAATAAAATACCTTCTTCGTAAGCAAAAGTGTTTTTCATCACAAATAACGAGCTAAATTAGGAATAACATATAAGTACATGTAGACCTTGATAAAGTAAATATAATAAATATAAGAGTTTGAACAAGAACAATGAAAACAATTAATAGGTTTCTCAGACTATCATCCCAAAGAATATCGTTGTCTATTGCAACATAATCTTCATTATAAAAAGGAGAAAAAAAAAATAATAGTTGACGAATGTAACATACACTAGTTATTTCGTATAACAGTAAAAGTACATAAAATGGAAAACAATTGCTCATAAAAGGAGTTAAAACTATAAATATTTTTTACCAACTTTTTTGTTTAAAAATTTTTTTTTGAAAATAACAGATAAAAATAACTTTTGGAAAAAAACTTCTAATGTATTTATCTTAATTATAAGAAAAAGTCCTCAATATTATTTAAAATGATATAAAGACGGGGAAAACGCGATAGATATATGGGATAAAAGATAATGAACTACAGATAATTTTGGCGGTAGTATTTGGCGTACTATAAAACCACGTCGCCAAACATTGAGTCCTTTATGAACGGATTTTCAACACGGCAATGGGTACAGAAACCGAAACGTTTTCCAGCGAATGATCAGAATGGTGAAGAAAACTAGAAAAATTCTTTTACACTTTCAACTTGGGGGGGAGGGGGAAGAATGAACGCACTGGCGAATCCTCTTTAAAACATCACGTTGAAAACGTGACTTCTGCATTTCTTCCTCCGGAATTCTTTGCCTCACCACAAAGATGGTGTGAGTGTAGTTTTGGGATACTTCAATGTCTTTGCTAGCTTTGACTTCATTCTTTTTTCCCTTTTTTCCTTCATACACCAAGAAAGGAGGGGATTTCCAAATTTTAAGAAAAATTCTTAGAATATTTAACAGCTGGATACAGAATGTTTAGCTGGGATTCCTATAATATTATTTTACAATATCAAACTTTTTTGTACCAAAACACGAACGTTTACATCCCTATCAACAAAACAGGTAACTTCTGTACGTTTTATATAAAAAAGTAATTTAGGAACAGAACTCTTCTAACAAAGAAATGCTTTTTTACCATCAAAGTACAAAACGTACGAAATAAAAGATTCCGATAACAAAATATCGCCAACTACAAGATATGATAAAATTCACCAATAAACGAATTTCATTATAAAATTATATTTTTCGCTAAATAGAAATTATGAAATATTAATTGTGTCTTTCACAATAATAAAAAAACCCTCAATGAATCATTACATAAATGTGTGTTCGGAACTCCATAACAGATCGCTTCAAGTAGATAAGTGTTTAAAACGTCAGCTATAAAGCAGTTCTTTTGAGAAATAGTAGAGTGCAAAAAGTTCCAATTGTGATGTAGAAAAACACTTTTAACATGGCATTTTAGATATTACATTATCTATTACACTGCGTTATTTTCAGATGTCTTCACAATATTTTGAATCTAAGATTCCATACTTTAAATTGGTGACAAATTAGAACACAGCAAAATTCTGAAGGCACCATTTCCACCAGCAGTCTCACTGAACGAGTGAAAAACAAAAACCTCCCTCGATGACTTACATCAAGTGTCAAGTTAAAATGAGGCTGGATGCAAAATCTGAGCAACAAAATGAATAAAACCGACGAAGCTTCGTAAATAATAAAGAAAATCGAACGCTGCCGGATCTCGTTATGTTAGCTCATCAAGCCGAGCCACGAAAAGACCGTTATTACTCATTTGATAATAAGGAAGGGGTGAGCTGCAGGACCACCTTAAAGGCTTTTATTGATAAATAGATCAAAGTATGGTTTATTAAGTCCTGTGATAATGGCAATCACCGAAGACAAGCGCGCCACCACCAGAAAAGAAAGATGGACGGACAGACTGGCATTTAGCGTAATGTTAACGACTCATAAAAGGAGTAATTCAGACGTCACCAGCGCCTTTTAAATACGAGATGAGTTTTTAAAATGATCCGATAATCGTTAATACGTCACTGGTCAATGAATTAATCACGGTGTCGGAGGAGAGGGTCGGAATCGATTCGGATGGAAGGAAGTACGAGATAGTGGCTGTATACAGTTTTAGAGTGAGTGTGTGTTCGTTCTTGGGGATGAAAAAAGGCCAAGCCAGAAGAAGGAGGTCCGTTTGCGAATGAGCCCCGAAGACGCTCGTACAAAAGATAAGCTGAACAGAGAAAACAAGTGTTTCCGAGTCAATAAAAAGCAGGAAAAAGCATCTCGGGCCCCAGATAGCGAAGACACGGCAAAATGACAGAAGAGGGAATTTTCCAGAAAAGTTTGGGAAACGTTTTAATCAGCGCGACAGACTCACAATTCATTTGTGCCTTTTAAATACGCGCTCGTCGATAAAGTAACAGATTTTTAAAGTTTTCGACTCTGCCACCCCTTCTTCCTGCACTGCCTCCCCCTCAACGCGTCTTATCGCCATCATTTATTTAAAGTGGAGGTGGAGGGGGAATGAGGACGGTGGGGGGTTTTGCTTTTATTAGCTCTTTGTTAGGAATGGCGGGCGTGGGAGGTAGGGCTAGGGAGAAGAGGGTCTGTGAAAAGAGTTTTCTCTTCTCCCCTTTGTTCCTTCGATAATGCCAAAAGGGGAAAAATCGGCAAAATTATTAATTGTTCGTCCCGCTTTTCATTCAACGCGGTCCCGTGTAACAATAAAAACCGAAGATATTGTTTTAATTACTTAATTTGGCGACGAAACTGGCCATTTGTCTCTCCTTTTTCGGCAGCCGCATTGAAGGCTAATTTATTTCGCTTCTCCTCCTCGGCACAAAAGAAGAGGAGTTCGCATAAATGTAAGAGGAGGCGATTAAAGAGGGGAAGGGGAGAAAAATAAAGCCCTTTGACGGAGAATTGCAGTTTTCCCTCAAAATGACAAGATTTTATGACGTGGCTATTGGCAGATCCTCGCAGGTCCCTCAATGAAGACTGCGATGAATGAGCTTGCCGAGATAGCAAAATAAGCGGAGAGCACACTTTTTTTCCCCACCTATCCCCGAAGGAAGCAGCACTTTTCTGTGTGGGATTGTGGCTAATATCATAAGCACTATATTAAAATCATTCAGCAAAGCTATAATTTGGTATAATTTATAAAAATATTTCCGGCATCTAATACAAAATTTAGTAGAAAAATATTACTATAAAAATACCTTTATTGAATATATACTTTATATAAGAGCACATGCCAAAACAGTTTGACGCATTCTTAAAGAACTGCAAAATAATCCGACATTAATCAGCTTATTTATTAAACATGACCATTTTTATTCAAACACAGTTCACACAAAAAAATGTCAACAACTAGATGACATGATACCAGATATAGATAAGTTAGACTTAAGGGTCCTGAATGACTATGCACCTTAAAAGAAAATTTGGCATCGCCAATATCATTTCGAGACAATTATTCAGATACAAAGTATGATTGCAAGTAACTCTCGATAAATAAAACATATAAATCCTTGAATCTGTAACTACAAGCTCTGAATATAATCTTTATGGGGAAACTTAATGAATATTTAATGAATGTTTAGAAATCCGTAAGATTTCATAGACAATGAGTAGTAGTCACGTATTGTAAGAAAAAGGCTTCACTCCAAAATTTCCATCCACACATGAGTGCGTGCAAAGCGCAGAAACATAGTACCGATTTCCGGTTATACAACAAATCGAACCTGAGATTTCAGAGCAGTAGTCTTATCACTAGTACACGGAGAAATCCGCAACCCATTGTTTGATTAATTACACACATTAATTTATACCAAATTTAATTTCTGACAAATCCAATACCTACCAGGTCTTTGAAGAAAATGCATAATTAATGTACAATTTATTATGCCTTGGATTCTAATAACAGCAATATTTACATTGCACGGATCTATACAGTACATCTTTATCAAGCAAGAAAGTATTTCTATAACCACAAACAGGCCAGATTAGTCTGTTTGAGGTTATATTATTACAAATACTTTCTGCACAGCGAGAGCCTAATATGGGACTTTTGACCTGAGAATTATTTTTTAATTCATTAAAAAAAAAAATATGATGAAATATAATTAACAGTAAAAGTACAAGTATATAAAGTCTATATTTTTTTATTTAAAAGATTAAAACGAAAAATTTAGAACAAAATTTTTAATTATATCATAATTTTTTTTAAAAATTATTTTGATTTTTTTTCTTGGTATTAAAAGCATTTTATTGAGAATAAATTTCAGAACAATTAATAAGAAATTCTCAGTCTTCTTAATAATACAGCAACACAAATATGCTCTAAATTTACAAACCATTTATCAGTATCTTAAGAATATAAAAGTATCCATGCCAAGCATACACAGGAAAAAAAGAAGAGAAATTTATTATGTTTATTTATCATATTAAAATTTTTAATATGATAAATAAACATAACTAAATAACACAAACAAGAACTAATAATCATGATTATAGGGAAACAGTTTATTACATAACGCTGCTCAGCAACTAACTTATTTAAGAACAGCATTACGCTTTTCGTAAGTGAATCAAATAGTTTCAAGCTAAAATCTAATATTTTTAAATTTCTAACGATGCACTATCGAGCAAGATATCAGGAAAGTCAATTTAATAAGCAATTCGCGCAAAAGGCTTAGACAAACGCCACTTACATGCGACTTAAAAAGAAACTGGTGATTAAAGTATCATTGATTGGTGTATCATTAGAAGTGTCAAACAAAAGCAAACTTGAGTTTTGTTTTTGGAGATTTAAGAAATAGAGTTTATTCAATCACAAAAAATTACTCTACACATTTTTTTTAATATAGTTTTTCTTTCGATACGGTTTATGTATCTCCATATGGAATTTAGTTCCCCCCCCCTCCCACGTTCACCATATTTTCGAAATCTTAAATTAATTCGAAAATCAAAGTAAATTCTGCAATTCTTGCAATGTGCACGCCGGAAATGGGACTCTGATACCATTTCAATTGACCAGAACTAATAACTGAACAATTTAGCTTGATTAGTTAAAGATTTCACATAATTTTTTTCAAATTGAAATTTCAAAACTGCATCTTGCTTGTGATACAAGGATACAAGTCTATTTCGTGTTTGGGAAATGTTGAAATAATATAACACTAAAGAATACTAGAGATAAAATGTATAAACAAATAACAAAAACACCCAAATTGCATTAAAGTTTTAAAATATTGAGACTGAAATGTGGTAAAGATGGCTATATATATATATATATATATATATATATATATATATATATATATATATATATATATATATATATATATATATATATAGTGAAATATCTATGAAAATGGAGAATGGAAAAAAATTGGAAAAACGGCAAGTGGAAGGAAGAGAAAAAATGTATAAAAAAAACTGCGATGCAATTCTAGAGCTGTGTTGTCGAAGCTTTTATCGCAAAGATCCGGAGACTCAGTTTCAAAATATCGTTAGCAACCGTTTAAACGATTCCCGATACTGATTGAGAAATCGATACGTCCCTGCATCGATAAGGAAGGTTTGAAAGAGTGCAGGGAGGAAAAAGCATAATTCCTGCTTTCCATACACATTGAATGAGTGAAAGAGGGGGAAACAAAAAAGAAAAAGAAAAGGTGGACACAGAGGAGCGGGCAGGCAAAGATTGGTGCAGGAATCAAAATCTTCGAAAATGATTTTTTTTATTTTTAAAGAAAACTCTTCAAGGAAATTACGCACTTAACACGAAACGAGTGTTTTATATAGGAATCGATCTCGCACTAAATATTTCGGAGCCCCTTTTATGCATTTACGATATTGTTGAAAAATGGGAAGGGGGATGGCAGTGGGTGGTTAGGACAGGTACCTTTAGCAGAAGGAGTATCGAAAAAAGGAAGCAATACGCGAGCGAGAGAGCTCAGATCGCACTTGAAAAGAATGCGGAACATGTGTTAATGCAGAAGAATATATTTTGTTGAAGCCCATTCTCTAAAGTAGCCTCTCCTAATTTTAAAACATACACAATTACCTTCTTTATTTTCTTATCAGCGTCGGATTTCAGTAGAAATTAGAATAACTTCACTACAAAAATTAGGTCATCAATTAAAATTAGATGGGAAAAAATTTTACTATTTCATTACAAACTAAAATACAGATGATTATGATTCACTTGAGTAGACAGTACACTGTTGTAAGGTATGCAATTTATACTTAATCAACTGATATAATAAATTAAAATGGCCAAAAATTACTTTTCTCGTGATAAGCTTAGATAATTATGTAAGCTTATCAGACTAACTTGGTATAATACTGGTTTGGTTTCTTTGTCGCTCAACAATCATTTTTGCAAAGAAGGGCTATTATACCGAGACCTATGGCTTTAAGTGAATTCTGAATCACTACAAATATTCAATGACTACCACAACAAAATATACACGAACTTTTGAACTGAATGCCAAAGCACTAACAATTCGACTGCCAGCTCCGATGCTGAAATTCCGGAGACGTCTCATAATGGAACGCTGTGTTTAATGAAAAAGTTAGCGACTTCTAGTGATCCGGCAAAAGTTATAAAGGATTTACGTGTACTTAGATTACAGTACAGGAAAAAGATAGCAAAGAAATAATCCAAATATTCAACTTTTTTTTTTATCATTAATATACTCTTTGTAAACTTTTCTTCTCTCCACTACAATTATTTCTTGCATATAAGAACTACTTTAGCCAGGGCACACATAAATGAGGGGGAAAAATGATAAAATAGGTTAATCTTATCATGATAATAATTTACGGTATTTTAATGTATTGTAATTTTTCATTAAAGAAATGTTTAACAGGATCAATACAAAGTGAAACAAACACAAATTTTTAATTATATTCCTATAAACAATACGTTATATACAACTAATTGTAAAACATATGTACATGGCAAACATGCTAAGGCTGAATTCTATACACTCAATCAAACTATATGTTAACATTTCTGTTTCTCAACAAAATTAAAGGTAATGGTGCTGAAAATCTTTCTTATCTTTCTTCTAATCTTTCTTAATATTCATAATGCGCCAGCTGAGAATTTCATCTTGTCATTGTAAAAACATGTTAAAAAAATTGCAGAAAAATTATTTTTGTGGTAGTTGGATAAGAAAAGGTATCTTTTCCGTCAACGGAAGTTTGCGCATTCGATACCTGGACCACCATTTTTAAAAACGGCAAAAGGGGCACAAAAAATACTTCGTGGTGACTATGTCCTTCAATTGAAATTACAACACTGGAAGTGATATGCCAAGTTTAGGTAACTTCTAATTGGTCCTAGCTTCATAATCATTACGTTGGTTGATTGTTGAATAATTTGTCACTTAACAATAGTTTTCTCTCTCTCTCTCTCTCTTCATATAAAAGGGCTAGTGAGACCGGAACTGAAAATTTAAAGTGAAATCCAAGCCACTACAAGTGTCCAAACCTAAGGAAGATTCGAATCCACGAACTAATGAATCGAAGGCGAGAGCTCCAATCATTTTCTAAATTACGAGGGTTCGGTTTCGGGCAGATCCACTGGACGCCCCCTATACAAATGATTATTAACTCTTGTGTACACTAAATGAAAAAATCCAAGTTGCTGGGTTTAAAAATATATCTTCCAAAAAACAGAGAAGCAAATAGAAAAACAGATAATTTTGTTATTTAATCATGAGAAAATAAACATTTTCTATTATACAATAATATATATATATAAACTAAATTAAAAAAAAATTAATAATGAATAAACATTTCGATAGTACCTCATTATTTTCATTTTATACTTTATTTCCAATTTTTTTTTATTCTGGTTAGAAAAATACCGCTTACCTAAAAAGAAAAAGTAAAATGAATTAATAATTTCTATAATATAATAGATATGATTAAGTTATAATTTTGCTATCACAATGACTTTAAATTTAAGTCTACATTTTGAGAACTTAAAATTCAAATAATTTTCATAATCATTTTCGTAAAATAATTTTATAACGCAAAAAATATAAATACGGAAATGCAATAGCACTGCATTCAATATATTTGTATACAATTAAATAGACAATTTAGTTAAATATATATAACGATGAACAAATACGTACATTACAACAAAGATTTCGTGAATTTTATCATTCTATGAATAAATATATTTATTTTACATGATTTTAGTGACACAAGGGTATGTTATTACGTGATTGTTACATGACAATAATAATATATATATATATATATATATATAAGTATTTTATTCCTGTCTTTTAATTAAAAATTTTCATCAATAAAAAAATAAATAAAGCTCGGCTAATTACTTACCTTATATATTTAATAAGGTATACAAAATAAACTTCAAAAAATACTTACTCTTTATATATAATATTATATTAATATCATATTCAATATAATTCTTGTGTTGAGGTTTAAAGTTTGAATAAAGACTAATTTAAATAAGTTAATTTGATCAAGGTTTGTTTGTGGCTACTGTCATTTTCTAACACGAGAGCTAATTAAACTAGGACCTACGATTTAAAATTTAAATACGGTTTTAATTATTCCGAATCACTACAAACATTACAAACCAAGGTGCGATTCGAATCCACGAACTGTTGAACTGAAGGTAAGAGCACTAACCACTCGGTTACCTGCTCGGAGTGAATTTAATTAAATATTGTAGTTAAGTTATGATTACTCTATGCTGCATTTACTTTTAAACATTTTTGTTAATGTCTGTATTCCTGTATTTATTTATTTCTTGAACTCTGAGTAGAAGGTGCTTTTTTAACTGTTTCGTTGTCACTATCAACTTGTTTTTTTACATTAAATTTTCAAATCTGTATGCAATTACATATTTAAAATACATAAACGAGTTCTTATTCGAAGCATTCGAGAGTTCTAACTGGAAACGAACCGATTAAAAGCAAGTATTAATAAACAACAGCGCATATCTACAAAATCCACTGCAGAGTCAATTTCCGCTGCCATAAATGTCCTCAGTGTCGACAGGAGTGGGACACGATTTCCCGGAAAACTCCGGGAATACTTTTCCCCATCCTGAAAACAAGGAGAGAAAAATCTTTTATATCCTCTCTAGCTCCAGAATAAAGAAGGAGGAGCGTTGGAAAAGACTCCTCTAACACGAGAGTCCCGACTTACACGGAATGGCTTTTAAACAATAACGGGCGGTTTGGTCAATGGCTGATTTATTTAGCCCCCCTCCGCCGCCCCGGCCCGAGTGTGTGTGTGAAAGAGAAACGTGATCCCGCTCTCTGGTAGTTTTGATTGGAATCTTTAGAGAAAACTCGATCGCTCAGAGGCTACGTGATGCTATAGATGGCGACGGTACACACGTACCGCCACTTTTGATTGCATTTTCTCTCTCTTGGGCCACAGAGAAGAAGCCTTTTATTGTGAGAGAATCTTTTCCCGATTCCTTCGTTAGTTTCTCCTGGGCCGCCTCTTTTTGTCTTCCAAATTTGATTCGAGGTGCTAAGCGGAGCGTGGAGCCAAAGGGGGATACACATGCGATTCCTTAAATGGGAGGAATGGAAAAGAAAAGCTTATTGTTGGATGTAAAGAAAGTGCGATGACTTCAGCCTATTTTAAGGGCACGCAATTAATTGCAAGGGAACAAACGCAGATCCCGATGAAAAGGAATTATATAAAATAATATAAACACCTCATTAAAAATTTGTTGAAATGGTCCATGAAAGAAACACATAAGCGTGATTCGAAGGACGTCATGACGTAAGTCGCAAAATTGCTTAAACTATCAATTTTTAAAATTTTTTTAACAAAGTTAAAACAAAATAGTGTATTTTCATACAGAAACGAACATCAGAGTGAACGATAGCCAAGATCAATCCCTGTCACTGCTGAAAAACGCACGACAGGTATAACGTTTACTCTCTACATGGGGACATGTGTCAGGGTTTAGAATTTTCTGAGCTTTTCTCGTTTGAAACAAATGATTATACCTCATCACGGAAAATAATAAAGACAAAATAGCAAATGATATGCAAATGCTTCTGAAAAATCACCATAGCTCAGTGGTAACATATCACTTTTCAGAAAGTAAGATCCCAATCACTATTAAGCAATGGGATAAGGATATTGATTGCACTTCTGTCAGAATGTGAGCTATCAAATTGTCTTATAATGCTTCATACTTATCAGCTTGTTGGCAACACGGCGGTTTGAATTTTAATGCAGATTGTTTTCATCATAATGTTATTCATCACATGCAATTTTTACAACTTTTTGGTAGCGCATAATTCTCTTTAAAATAGATTTAAAAAAAAATGTTATGCAAATGAGAAAATTCGAGTAACGCCAATCAATCCACAACAGATGCGCCTACCTAAGGCAAAGCCTACAAAACTAGCCTACCTAAAGTTTTCCTCTTTATATGAGTGGTTTATCCTTCCGAAATGCACAGCATTTATAATTCGCGACCTGAGTAATTGTATTTAATTTAAAACTATAAATTGATAAAAAGCAACAAAATTTTTTTATTACGGGCAGTGTAAATTAAGTGCATTTCAATTATCCCTGCTGTGTGTGTGTATATATATATATATATATATATATATATATATATATATATATATATATATATATATATATATATATATATATACCTATCATAACTATTTTTTACTTTCCAGATTTCCCTCTTAAGTATTGAAAAAACAATGTTCTGAGACAAAGATCCCAAAAGTTATGAAGCAGCCTTTTGTGATATGTCAGGATTAATAAAAATATTTCTTCAGTTAAGTATTCAGAAAGGGGCGAAAAACACGTTTCTTCATGTCAACTGCTTGATCAAAAACACGGCAAATATCATTTTGGACACATATATACATCAACATTCGCTTTAAAAATTTCCTTTAATATCATTGTTAATAAAAAAATAAATGTAAAATAAAATCATACATAAATTGAGTCAAAAAATAAAAAAAGGTAAACATACACCCTAAAGTTTATGAGCAGGGACAACAAAAAATATAGCTCTTTTATTCAAATATAAAAACTAGTTAATTATGGCAATTAAATTTAAGTGAAAAAGAACGTTTGTGACTATCCAATATAGAATTCAATAAATGTGCTGAATTTTAAAATCGATCACATCACTTTATATTCAATAGTAAAAAATAGAAAAAAGTACAAACCGTCTGAGTGGTAATGTATCACTATGCATTATTACACGCATTTGTGAATCGCATGCCTCTCTCCAATTAAAGTGGGTGTAAAATTCAGTCTCATTGCTACAGCAAGGAAGAGAAATTTCTAAGCCCCCAGAGCTGGCCGCCACTTCCTGTTCCGCAATCTGGGCTCGTCTTCCTGTTCGGACATTACGCTTAATGGACATCAGCAGGATAGGATGGGGCGCATCATCCCTGGAGCACCATTAACACCCGCCGCCCAGGTAGGCACGTGCCTAGGTGCTGATAGACCCATAGAGCTCCTAATCTTATCAAAACGGCAATTGCAGAACTGCGAGTCCAAACGGCGGGCTATATAAAAGAGCATTTCAACGGTTCCTGCCCACAGTCCAGAACAGGACGCGTGCGGATATCAAAAATTGACAACGAAATCCTCTTCCTGCACCCCCTGCGGCCTGTTTCCAAGAGGAGTGGGTTTTATTTTTCTACGTTTTATTTCCAAGTCTTTCCCATTTCTAAAAACGAAACTCTCCTAGCAATGAAACGGCCGTTGAATTCCACGATGGGTACGAATGTTGCGAAGTTAACGCAGAATTCGCAACAACCACCTTTAAAGCTTCACCATTCTAAGATTTGAGATAAACATACATAGAACCACTCTGTGAAAAATAATTCCTAATGTTTCATCAGATTTTGGGTAGTGGTAACCAGGTCGGAAGACTAGTTTGTTGATTCTACAAAGATCATGGTTGTGGAAGTTAATACTTATAGATTAAAATAACTTTTGAACTAATAACCACGAACACCCGAGGTGGGTATCGAACCCATGAATATTTACACAAAACGACAGAAAGCTAACCATTCTACACCAGAAAAGTAGAAATGTGGCCCTAATGTCCGGAAGTTGGCAGGTTGTCTTACAAAATCGAAAACCATGTAGTTAAAAACTATCTCCATTAAATATCTGTCGGATATAATTTTCTTCTGCAGGTGTGGATTTGGAATGGAGATTGACAACTCGGGCATCGATATCGTCGTTCTACCAAGATTTTTATGAAAATAATGGCAATGTTTAGTGACTTTGGTTAACAGAAAATTTCAGAAGCAAACGTATGCAATAAAACAATCAAATTTCAAAGCAAATTACGCGAATGAGAAAGTAAATTCAATTTTGTATCTAAAGACTTCAGATTTTGCATGCAAACCATTTATATATTCCAAATATTTCTTTGATTATCTATTTATATGTAACACACACGTCACGTATATTATGTAAATAATTCATATTGTAATTACATTCAAAGCAAAAAATCAAATTAAAAAAAATTGCTAATTATTCATGAATTCTAGAATTACTGCTGCAAGCAAACGTTTATGAGTGGCTTTAGTAACTAGGAGTTTTAAAACAAATCCAATTGTGTATATAATATTTAAAATTCCCGCAATTTCCATATTAATATTGCACTTAAAATATTAATAATTGCAAACTCCCAATATGCAAGTACAATATATACTATGTACAATAACTTTGGCTATTAATAAGTATTATTTTAATCCATTTTTTAGAACAAAATAAATAAATCTCCCTATTCATAAAAAATTGTTACAATCTTTTCTTTCCCCCCCCCCCCCAATATTTACAAAGAAATAAAAAATTAATGAAAATTATTTTACATACAGAAATATGTAAAATAATTTCCCACGATAGTTTCTGTTTCAAAAGACTAAATTCATTAAACAAAAATTTTATATATTGTAAACAATAAAAAAATAAATTATTTTTCAAAGCATACATATCTACTGCTTTAAACTAAACAAAAGAATTAAATAAAATTATAATTTCGAATAAATTAAAATTTCCTAAACGATTATTATACTTTCAAAGTATAATTTAAAAATATTTAGAGAAGTGTATATATATTATAACATGGTATTTTTAAATGTTTCCATAAAATAAATTTTCTAAAAAAAACTAGTTAAATTGATTGCTTACATTCATTCAAAAAAGTTTTAAATATTGTTCAAAAATGCAACATTATTGATTATTCTAATATAATATTCTTTACAACTATTACAATCTGAATCACGTATAATAAATGTAGTTAGAATTTAAAAAAAAAAAGACTTTATTCGAAACATGACACTTATTTTGGAATACATTATCCTATTTTTCTCATTAAACTACTCTTAAATGAAAAATATTCTGTTTTAAAAGTAATTATTCAGTAATTTATTTTCAAAATTTATTTTAAACAACCTTCTAAAAAAATTAAAATTTAAAAAAAAATAATACTAACATTCAAGGAAATTGAAAAAATAATAAAGAAGTGAATGATTTTTCTAAAGGAATGAATTCCATTATAAACTTATTTCTACTTTTTTACATCTACCTTCTATTCATTTTAATCTCCGAATTTTATTTTTTCAAAATGTTAGAAACCGTAAAAAATATCTGAAAATTTTCAAAACATTTGCGATTGAATTTACAGACTAACATATTTACATGATTATATCAATACTTTCAGACATCAATCTATCATATTTCTCAACTTTCGTTTTGCACTGAATTCTTAAGGCTATTTAACACAAATTAAGAACTTCAAAATTAGCCCTTTTACGTATTCATACTATTTACATTATTAAAATCTGGAGGTATAATATCATTACGTATAAGTTTCAAACAATGTCTTCAATGAGATTTATTCTGCATTCATCAGTACAACATAAGTTTAAGGATTTTTAACATTTATGAGCTTATAAAAAAGTTCTATATTTTCTATATGATCATTGTAAATAACGTAACTGCCACAACGGTCACTCATTACTATGGTAACAGATAAAAAAAAATATGACATTGATACGGTCGTTATAAACATACAGACCACGACAATTTATTTTACACTTTCGAACAACAGATTTTACTATAAATTTAATTTAATAATTATAAAATTTATTATGAGTGACCCACAACAATTAGAATGGAAAAAGATTATTTATGACAGATTTCATGTCACTAATATTCAATAAACAACCTCGACAACATGTACACGTTCTGCATCATCATTTTCATATTTGATAAACCACAACAAAGCAAATATTTTCCATATGACAACGCTAGAACTATCCAATTCTGCTGAGATTCGTACCAATCTGTGCTAACACAACCAAAGGAAGTTGTTCGGAAAAGCTAACAGCTCTAGAGGGGAAAAAAATATTTGGAAATCCAGAAACGGCTGTTGCAGGGCACGTAGCAACGGCTTCTCTGCCGGGCACGAAATTGTTTCATTAGATTTTGATGCGGTCCAAAGTGTTGGTTTCATCTTCCAATGTGTTAAAGAGATTGCGAAATTTTCGGTCGTAAGTGTTTTAGAGGCGGTAGGTGCGCGGTCCCAGGGGCGATGGAAAAGGCAGGTTATTGGCGTCGATGGCGAGCGGGAACTTGTTGCTCCTGGAAGAAGTTCGAAGCTTTTACGTAATTGCAACTGGATACAATCTCTCAAGGAAAAGCAATCCAAAAGAACGCCTTCATCTTTTTTTATTACCCATTAAGAAATTATTTGCATATTCGCAACGAAATCTACAAAAGAAAATGAGACTATTAAATCTCAGTTGCCTGTACTTGCCTTAATACAAATCCTTCGTGAAACAAGTGTCTTGTGAAGAATCACTAAATACAGAAAAAGTTCCATAACTATTATTAAGTAATACACATCTGATCTATTTGCCTCTTTCATCGGAAAACAACCCTGAAAATTTCCCAACCATTTGTTTTGAGAAGTAGTGTGAACTGTGATTTACTCATTCTCTTAAAAAAATGGTTAATGCTAATCTAGCACGAACTTATATAAAAAAGACACCAGAAAAACAATTGAAGAATAAATGCAAGGCAATTTTAAGAGATATCTTGTTACTTTTGTAGTTTTCAATTCCTCGTGTAAAGCTATGATTTGTCTTAAGAACCAGTACGCAATCTTTATATTATATATATATATATATATATATATATATATATATATATATATATTAAGAAAAAATGGCACACACAATCATAAAAACTTACGAATTAAACTAGTCAAAAAGCTACTTTCTTTGCAATTCTATCGTGAAATACTTTCATAATGCTGAAAATATCCAACATTAAAATAAGATTTTCTCTAATTTAAATATTTCAAAGGCTTTAATTCCACCCCCTCTCTCTC
>JAPDSC010080256.1:229594-314309 GCA_026290005.1 Latrodectus geometricus
AATTTAAATTAATTTCAGTTTGAAAAATGTCTAAAAAATTCGTGTAAATTTAAAAACATCGTTTTTAAAACACATCATAAGAAACATTTTGTTCGGCAAACATTAAGCGATTCCCTGAGAAAAACATGGAAATTCAAATAGAGTTTTTTGATATCATCTACTATTAAAAATATTTTGTGAATTTGTTAAGTTTCTTCCACTAAATCGATGAATGATGTTTTCAAGTCTATTTTGCTTAAAAAGTAGAATTTTTTTTCAATTTCCACACAAATTGGGATGCTGTTACGAGTTTGTCACTGAGATTTAAACTTAGAATAAAAATACATATAATAATGGGTCTATGAAAAGTTATTTTATCACATCAAATTCTGTTTTTTTTTTTAAAAAAAAAAAAAATTATATATTTTATATATATATATATATATATATATATATATATATATATATATATATATAAGCTTAGTTATTATAAAATTCATTTGGGTCTTGTTTTACGGAATTAGAATACTGTGCGAATGAAGAAAAATATACTTTAGAATATCCCTTCGCAAAAATTTGCGTTTTCCCCCCTTTCTTCTCCCCCAAGTGTGTTTTCCTGCATGTTTGAAGAAACAAGATGGTGATGAAAACACGATGGCATAAATCACAAGTAAAATAATCATACAAATTAATCATACAAATTTGCGATTAACTGATGCGCAGACTCAAGTATAGGACTCCAGGCCACAAGCAGGTGCTTTTATATATCTCGAGAAATGATAGCTAACAAAATTTACAATAATTGTACTGATTTTTAGCGCAAATTTTTAACTTAACGATAAGGCCTAATTTGTTATTTTTTCATGGTATTTTTATTAAAAAAAATCTGGATGAATTTACAGTTAGTCTTATACGATAACACTTTTTGATTGTGATTAATATTTTTTAAATGAATGCATGCATTGTGGTTTTAAAAAGTAAAACTTAATCCACGTTATTACACATAAAACAATGAGTTTGTCAGTATATAGCCAGAACATAGCAGTTCTATCAGAGCAGGAGCATTCATAATGTATGTTTTAAATTCCAGAATAATAATTATTTATTATTATATAATTATTATTCAGAATATAATTATTTATTATTCATATTTATTATTCAAGAATTTAAAAATATGCCAAGTACATTCTTTTTTAAATATTTCCACAGAGAATTTTAAAGTTAATAATGTGTCCTAACCCTAAAACATGTCTTCATTTAATTAAATTTTAACAACAATTTTTTTTAAAAAAAAATGTCATTCATCATAAAAAAGAAATTTAAAATTAGTTTTAAAAAATTTTCTAAGATGTAAACATTTTTTAAATGCCAGTACAAATTTAGTGAAAAACTTATACTTATTTATAAATATCCATTTAAGATTCAAGTATGTATGCAATATTTAAAATTTATGAAGCATGCTTCAAAATATTGACAGTTATATAAGAAGTTAAATTTAAATAACATTTGAAAGATTGTATACTAATATGGAAATATTATTTTGTTATTACAAAATATTTATTACAAAATTTATTTCGTAATAACAAAATTATTTATTACAAAATAATTTATAATAATAATATGAAAATAATATTATTATAAATTATTTTGAAAAACACTTTATTAAAAGCTGGTGTGCATTTTTTAAATATGGAAAATAATATACTTACAATAGCACCTAGCAAGGACATGTCTAAGAAACACAGAAATCATTACAGAATTTACATAACAGTAATCATAAGTTACTATATAAATTCGATTAAAGCAATTACGAAATAAAAGCCTTGGTGCACTAATTATTTTATATATTAAACAGACGGTGAAAGTTAAAAATGAGTCGCTTTTGTCATCAAGCCCTACTCTTTTCTTTCTTCGGTTTATTTAAAGTAAATAATTTATTCACGTTAATAAGCTTCAGCATAAGACAAATTTGTCGAATAATGATGGCTCTTATGTTAAAATCACATCTTGCTTCATGTGAATTGATACAGTAATGGATTGTATTTCACGGCAAGGCAAATAATTTCGCCATATAATTTATTGTAATAAGTTACACAGATTAAGATTAAAATCATTCTTACTTATTTCGTTTCATTCATTTTGATGACACTTATATATAGAACTTTCTTTTAAAATTTTAAACCAATTTTGATTTTTAAGTTTTATTTCAAATAAACATGCTTCTTGAAGGATACAATTTCGAAATATAACAATGTTTGCATCCCTTTTGTACTTTTCATCAGACAGAGAATTTTATTTTTACTTATCTATGAACAAT
This sequence comes from Latrodectus geometricus, assembly GCA_026290005.1. Classification (NCBI taxonomy): domain Eukaryota; kingdom Metazoa; phylum Arthropoda; class Arachnida; order Araneae; family Theridiidae; genus Latrodectus; species Latrodectus geometricus. The sequence goes on from JAPDSC010080256.1 coordinate 231,891, forward strand.
ATTCGCATCGTTACCAATAAATTACAAAAATTAACATTTTTTTTAAAGAGTTCTTATTCTGAATCTGTTTTAAAACATTCCGTTATATATACTTCCGACATCGAAGAACACAACATAATAGAACAGCTTGAAGTAATTATTGGGTTCAAATTGATTTATTTGGTGCTTAACGAGATCATTTTTGGCACAAAAGAGTTAATCATAATTGGACCTACTGTTTAAAGTGGATTGTAAATAAAAATGTTTTTTTATTATTTAGCCAGACTTCAAAACATTTTATTCTTTTTTACAAAATTATACAAAAAAAAATGTTCTCAGTATCAGAGTCACAACAACAAAAAATTCGATACTGTTCACATTAAGAACGAAAACACGGAGGCAAAAAATACCGATGCACAAACCCCAACCTGCCAATGAACAAATTTCATTTGTACGAAGGAAAAGGAGCTACTTTTTGATTTGCCTTTCAAAGATGGTACTCTAATAAACGAGCTAAATATTAGTTCGAACACAATCCCAACATCTCATCACCGAAAACTAAAATTCTCCAGTACAGGCCTTGACAACCAGTCATCATTTTTAGCACACGAAAACAAAAGCGTGTCAGTTTTCGGATAATCAGATGAACAACACGTTTTTGCACAAGAAAAGGATCCATGAGCAATAAAGTGAGATAAAAATATAAAAAAAAGGAGTGAGGAAGGTGGTAGACAGACCCAGGAAAATGCTCCTTCCCCAAAAAGGCCCGAAATGCAAGCGTGGGAGGAAGGGACGGCGGCTACAGAAATGTACTTCGGCCATCAACTTTCATTAAAGGTAATCGTGGGGTGGGGGACCGAGGGAGCTGTTTGTCACAAAAACGGGAGTGGATTTCCGTGTACCTTGCGCCCGAGCACACATTTCCGCTTCCAAACCTTTCGTTCTCAGAAAGGTTAAGTTGTCGCTTTAGGAACACTGGTGGGAGAAAAAAAAAAAAAGTCGAAAAAATAAATAAATAGAAAAACGCAAATAGTGAAAAATATCCGCAAGAAGTGAAGAAGAGACTAAAAAAGCTCTATCGATTCCAAAGTGATAGTCTGAAATTAAAAGAATGGGGGAAAAAACCCACTTTATGTAATGCAACTCCTAAACTTCCAGAGAAACGGCGTTTTCCAGGAAAACCAAATTCAAATTGACTCACACATATAAAGTAATATATAATTAAACACTATATTGCCTCAAAAAAAAGTTAAGTGGGAAGCAGTGAATCAAGAAAGTAATTCGAACAATACTCTTAACAAAAAGCGAGCAAGAGAAAATCGGTCCAACTTATGAACGCATAACTATTGGCAAAAAAGATCAGATGATTTATAGCCTTGTAGGAAACTACTAAGTGTATTAGCATGAATTCATGATATTGATTCGCTATTTTATGGTAGCATAAAAGAGCACAAATAATCTGTTTTTCCTGGAAAATAAAAATTGGGTTTTCATTCAGTTTTTCCTGTTGTGAACAAAATAAAAAAAAGTATCTTAATATGCCAATAATTTAAAAAGATCAATCATGTTATTAGAAATAGGTTGCTGGAAGATAGAAATCGAAGGATAACCGTACCCTACTGATTAATAACAATTTATAAAACAAAATATAACTTTTTTCACACACTCAGTAATCAATAATACATTCACTTTAAATTACTAGTATTGATAATTTTTTTGCTCACATTCTAATTATTCTCTCACCCATTTAGTCAAGAACTTGATTTAATGATTAAAATTATAAAATAAAATGACAAGTCAGGAACAATTAGACAAAGTTTAAAAATTAGATTAAGGAAAAAAATCCATTATAATAAAAATAAAAAAAAAATAAAAAAAATTCCGTCGATGACTGTGAAGTGCTCGATATCTCGTTCAGTATCGATCATACAATTACAGATTTATATGTTCTCTGGAAAGATAACATTTCACACTAAAAAATATTTTTCTATTTTTTATTTTTTAGCCCATTCAGTTTTAAGGTACAAGGCGTTAAAAATGGAAGTTAACAAAGAAAAAATGAAATAAATATATCTATATATATTTTGATAAAAGCGAAAATACAAAGGCAGCTTAAAATCGGGAATGGTGTTTATGGTCCCGAAACTGCATCAGAAAATTAAGTGCAATTTTGGTTTCATCGATTCCATTCAGGTACATTTGATGTTAAAGATGCCCTCGCACAGATAGGCCCAACGTTGAAAATATCAAAAAATGTCCAAATTTGACACTCATGTTTGCAGTCTAGAGCTAAAGGTCAACCACAAATCTGTTTAAAATCATTTTCATAAAGCTAATTAAAAATAAGTAAAGCCTTGAACTTCACGTAAAAAAAAATGGATTTCTTTTTCCCCAAACTAAAATATTTATTGAACAAAAATAAACTTACTTTAACCAAATAAGTCATACCTCCATGCAGATAATACTTTTGCACTAAATCTTTCACACTAAAGCGAAATCGTAAACCTGAAGAACAATTAGATTGCTTTTCGGACATTTTGTGAAACAAGAAAGTGAGCAGTCTGGTTCTAAAACTGACAACAGTCTGTTTTCCAACACAGTTCAAAGATTCAATTCACGAATAACCACACGAGACCGTTAACCTATCACCAATCGGAATACAGGAGACACTTGTGCCATAACAAAAAGTGGCAAGACTACAAGATATTCTGCTTTGGTAAAAAAGAATTAAAATAAAAACAACGGAAAACGGAGGACACCTTGCTGTAATTGATTGAAATGTGACGTGATAGAGTCGGACTTCCAGATCTCTGCCCACCCCCACACCCCTTCTCAAAAATCAGAACCAAAATGGGGTGAACTGACGACGCCAATCTCGTGTCACGTGATCGTGCTCTTCCGTTGAAGAAGAATCACGTTCTTGAAGCTCTCCCTCTTCATTTTTCGTTGCCTCCTGCCGTGACAGGCAGCGTGACAGCATCCCCCCCCCCCCAAGATTTAATTTAATTTTTTTTTTCTTCACTCTTCGTCTTCCCTGCCGCGTGAAGAAATAGGTAAAGAACCGCACACATTTCTCCAATTGCGTCTGTGGTAAAAAGGAAGATCACGAATGGTAATGGATATACGGTATCATTCCATCCACACTTTGCGTGCCGATGTCTGTGATAACGGAACGAATTAAGAATCCAGCCTCTTCTCACGAAGCAGAAGAGTCATTAAGGATATTAAAAAACTTTCGAAACAATGGATGTAGAAAAAAAAGTTCATTAAGAATTACGATGGAAACGATTTATTAAAAAGGTTTAAACTTTGCAACGAGTGGCGTGCATTTTTGCGTCCATTTGGTGCATTTACACGTTTGATCTTCGTAAAAATAAAAGGAGACTAGATCTAATCAAGTTTAAATATATTATTTTGGTGCATGTTTAAAATTCCGTTGACCATGAAAAAAAATGACATCCAATAAGGCGATTTATGGCCAACAATAGGAAACTATTTACCAAATAAAGAATTGAATAGGATTAAGTGAAGGTTTCCAATCTTGTTATTTTGACTGCACACAAATTTATTTATGTTGATGTAATAATCGAATAAGGTATAATATTGGTTTTTCATTTAAAATTCACTTCAATTTAAAAAAAATAACAAAAAAGTTCTGTTGTTAGTTTTAAGTAACATCTTAATTCATACAAACACAATTATTTTTCACAGTACCAAAAGCATTTTTTTCTACTTGCCGCAACCATCTGAAAATGCAATATAGAAAAGATTTCCTAGCTAATAAGCAAGTAAATTTTGATGGTCGATTATGTACGAGAGTGATTACAACAGATATACTGATTTAATTTACGAATTATGATTAGATATAATTGCAATGCAATAGTTTAAGAAGAGATAACAACATAGGAATTAAGTTGTTTTAGTGACATTTTAAATGCGAAAAAATTCAAAAATACGACAAAGGATTCTGCAGCATCTGTGCTAAAGTAAGAAACGTTTCACCATTCTCTTATTTCAGTAAGATGGTTTATTAGCCTCTAGAGATTTCGACTGACAATATGCCATGCCTAGGGAACTCGGAAGTTAAAGAGTCATGTTGCAAGGAAATGGCATCCCCACTCGAAGCAGTTAGGAAGACTTAAGGATGGCGTTTGTGTTGTGTGGAAACATTTTAAAACCTGTCGAAATTTTCAACAGCAGTCTGTTGGTGGACGTCTCTTCGCGTTGCGTGCCCAGATTCCAGTTGTCTTCGGGTTGCTCCCGAAAGGTGGATGCACCGGGATTTAATTTGCGAATGTCAAGACTCAACACTTCAACACCCAGTCACGGAAAGCTTGGTGAAAAGTTTCTCTCCCCCAAAGATTTCAATAACAACGCGTGTAGGGTCCGCGTCACGACGTTCAGGTAAAGGTGAACTTTTGAGTTGGTGAAGGAATAAATCTTTTGTCATCCAGATAGCAGGCCATGTGGCGACGCCTTTCACTTGCCGCGGCAGTTTTACTGTGAAAAATCGAATTTTCATGTTAATGAGCCCAGAAAGGGAAACACGTAATTTCTCGATTTTCAAAAGATGTTCCTAACAATGTGTACACGGTCAAATAATGTTGCACTTCCCAACTTTTAGCACTTCTGGAGTTTGACCATCGCCGCTTGTTTAAGATATTCTGAGTATTTAAAGCTGACGTACGTAGAGATGAGCGAGTATATATATACTTCAAGTTCTAAACTTAAAAGGAACTGAAACTAATTAACAACTTTCATACGAGTTATCAGAGAGAAGCGTTAGAAACGCAGTCTGAATACCTCTGAAGCAGTAATTCTCAACCCCTGTACCGCGGAACTTTTGTGTGCTGCCTAATTTTAGAAATGTATATAGTAAATATTATAATGCTGTTTATTGCAAATAAAGCTTGTTTAAATAAAAGAGTACACTGTAAAAAAATTATTTTTACAGTTAAGTACCCTACTTTTTAAAGTTAAAAGCTTTTTATCTTCGATATCTATGACCTTTAATGGAATGAAACATTTGCCTCACGTGCATGTCAAGAGTTTCCAGTATCTATTATTTTCTACGTTTATTTCTGTGAATTCGAATTTTGAGTGATACCAACATAAAAATTATAAAAAAAATCGAGACTGCTGAATGTAGAAGACGATATGCAAGCAGCATTGTGTGTCATCTTTACGCGACCAAATATAAATGAAATTATCGAAAAACATCAAGCTCAAATCTCTCCTTAAAAGTACCCTTATTATAACATGTTCATTAATCCTTTCTTTAGAACGTACTGTTGTTTTTGTGCGGTACATATATTATTTTATATACTTTACATTAAATTATTATCGTAAACTATTTTACACAGTGCATCATAGCTAAGCAAGCAATTTCAAATCTTTTTGTGTGTCGCCAAATTTTGAAGACGTCAAATGTGAGCAGTGACAAAAAAAAAAAAGTTTGAGAATCACTGCTCTAGAATTATATTTGTTTGCAAAATAAACAACTATTATGTTTTAAAAAAAACTATTTAATTGATACCAAAAATAAATTTAAAAATAGAATTATCTCGCTCATTTTATCATAATCCAAAAAAGTAGAACAACTACACAAAAATTTAAAAAATATGATCATACAAATTTTCCACAGTGAAGCACAATTTATACCATTTCCTTGCCAATAAATATATCGCCTATGTGTTCATGTACATTAAGTACTTCAACAGTATTATTTATATTTCACCTATCTGATATAAAAAATAAGCCTTTTTTAACTTTCCAAGAGGCTTTAGGGAAGACATTCCAGACACGTCTAATTTACAAACGTAAACCAAGCATGAAACCGCTACAGGCCACAATAATTTCTTTATCAAAAATCACTGAAGCGTAAAAATATGTTCTTTTTTTATATCTAATATCAGCTTACCAAAAAACCTATCTCAAAAATTAAGTTTTCTATAGTTAATATATGTATTCAAACTTTATAAATTGAATAACCGATTAAATATACCTCGAATTTTGTAATTTTTCTAAAATGTAATTAAATGTGAGAGGTCAGTTAAATAATACGAAAAAAATTATAATACGCTAATGTTATAATTATAAAATGGGTTGTATTTTTCCATAACTATTTTTAACAAAAAATGAAACAAACAAATTATGTGAACAGACGCAGTTATTAAATTCACGCACGCTCAATGCTTGATAAAATCTTTTCTCGATACGAAATTCAACTATTTCTCTTCATGAACTTTTCTTCTATACCAATGCTTTAAGCCATTTCGAAAAAAAAATAAATAAACAACAAAAACGACCGGTATAGTAATATTTGAAAAATAAAAACACCAGAAATAACAACAGAAGCAGAGACATAAGAAAAGAAAAAAAAAAAAAAAAGTCCCACAAAGGAGAGATGAAAAAAAAAAGTAGAAAAGAGAAACAGCCTTCTGCTTCATGCAAAAAGCTGTCATTCAACGCTTGAGTTCTATCCAGCTATTTTACTAATATTTTTTTCAGCTTGCAATTTTATTTTTTTATCTTTTCTCTTACCTATTCTTCCTACGTGCTTTTTAACTTGACGTACGCGCAAAAGTAGAGGTTTCTTCTGTCAAAGCTTAATTACACAGCCAGATGTATAGGTGTCTATCTCGCGTTCCACACCCCCATCTACCTCACCATCCCCGAGTCCAGAGGAATTAGAAGCATAGAGAAATGAAGAGGATGTACAGAACAATGAACGGTAAATCGAATCACAATGGGGAATCAAATGGAATCATTTAAAAAAAAAATTGCTTTAAATCGAGAAGAATCAAGTCTGTACAAAACTGACGGCTGCAATCAAGACATTTTTCGTACATGCTGTTGTTAATATCATATCGAACAATAAAAGCGAAATCATGTTTATATTTTGACTGCACACAAGCCCCAAAACAATGAACCCACTCTAGTTCATTGTTTCGTTTTAACAAGTGACGATGTACATAATCGGAGCCGTTTTCCTTAATTCCATACTAAGAGGAAAATTCATATAATGTTATGCTTTTAATACTTAACCTGTAGCAATACAGCGGTGTTTAAGGATACGCTCGAGCTTTGTTTTTCTCAGAGTCCTAAGGACATTTTTCCAACTAGGTCATAGCGACCTGTGAACAATTATTGTGAGATGATGCAATCAAGTTCCAACAAGGTCGCAGTTCAACACTTCCATTGTGGCCTTCTCCTGGAAATTTCCACAGTAATGAATAACTATAAGGTCATTTGATGATAGGTTGAGATTCATACAAGAACTTTTTATAGATAAGAAACGGAATTTTCACCGATCGAGTAATCACAAACGCATATCATTATAAAATGCTCAGTTATTTTTTGCACACAATATCTACGGTTTACAATAAATTTTGAACCATGGTATCCATTCATGATCAAGAGCGGAATAAAATTGAGAATCACAGCAACCAATTTGACTCTTGTTTGAACAATTCAAACATGAAAATAAATATGGCAAATCAATTTCTTAAAAAAAGACGGAAACTACTATGTACGAGTGAACCTAAAGAAAATTTACATGGATTGTTGTAGTACAAAATTAACATAATTTAATATGTTTTGTTTCATTAAACTATTATTTCTCTAATATAACGGAAATTTCTAAAATCCATGATTTAGAATTACTACATCAATGAACAGTCGCCAATATAGTTCCAGCACGCAACTTTTAGGCTAAATATTTCCTGTTGCTAACATCATATTCAATATCATGCGGACAAGCTTTACCAAAATACAGTGCATTCACAGGAAATCTGGAGGTTAAAAAAAAAAAATTATTGCAACAAAAGTCTCTGGAGAAAGTGATGGTAGCTGGCATTTCTCTAATCACAGATTCGCCAAGTTCACGGGGAATGATTACCATTCGCTACCTTCATGCAGACCCGTAATTTAGATCACCTCGTCTCCGCTTTTCAGTAAAGGTTGGATTGGCGGGAAAGGACTGATCACGTGACCAGATCACGCCTAATAATGCGATGGGCTGGCTCTCTATGCAGCTGCTCCAACACATAAAAGTGACCTCAAGTCAACCGCGAGTTTTTATACAAGTTTACTCTAATTACTTTCTTTTCCTCATTTACTCATTAAATTTCATCCTCGTTCATTATTACATTACAAGAAACATGTAAGCAAATAAAAAAAAATTGTAGAAAGTTCAACATTACATTTATCTTCTTATTATAAACATGTGTTTTAGCATAAGAAATTACAAAGAATCAAGCCTTTTTTTAAAGTTTAAGACACATTCAAATTCGACAGCATTCTATTTCATACATATCACATTTTTAAAAACAATTCTTTATCGAACTAAAATAATTTTTAATAGCGAAAAATTTTATACAGTACAATGACAATTATGAAAAGGAAACACATTCTTATCCAAACAAAAAGGAACTCACACTCATGCGCTCTCTCTCATAAATATTCTCTTCAAAACTTTTAACAAGAAATCATTTCGCAATAACTATTATTCCTTTAACTTTTTAAACAAGTAATTTATTAAATCACTTTAGCATAAATTTAAGTTACATAATTAAAAAAAAAACTAAAACAAACTAAGTTTATTGCCTAATATTGCATGTTCATGTGGTATATATAACGGAGACAATATTTCCTGAAAACACTAATAGAATGAACACCATTTTCTTCTTTCCAATAACCAAATTCAGGTAATTATATACATATCATTCTTTTATTACATTTGAATAATTTAAAATTTAGTATAAGTTTATTATTAATACGAAACACAGTTAAAAATAATAAAAGCAATTATAGATTTCTAAAAGAATTCACAATAGTAAATGAGGAGACCCATTTACGAAACCTATTATGGGATAAAGGTGTTTTAAAAGAGAATAATAACATAGTAAAGTATTAATAAGGATGAGTAGTCAGGTCGTTTTTCTTAAAATATTCACCAACTTCTAGTGCCCAATTTGAGTACAATAAAAAAAAACTATAATAAGTTGATATTTTTTTATTTATATATTATTTGTGCAGAGTAATTTGTAAAAACATTATTTAACATTTCAGATTCATTTTGATCACTAAAATAAGCTGCTCAATAATTAAAGAGACAGAAAAGATATTTTTTAAAAATGATATTCACTGTATTTCTAAATATTATGAAAAAAAATAAAAGCGAAAAAATTTAGTTTAAAGCAAATTTTTGTCAATATTTTGAAGGAAAAATATAAAATATTTCAAATACCACAGAAAATAAAATTTATCTTCCACTTCAATAACAACAATTAAAGAAAAAATTAAATTGTAAACATAAAAATTAATTTTAAGTGCAATGATAAGAATGATTTAAAAAGAAAATTTTTTATATCATCTATTTTTTAAAATGTAAAGTTGTTACACAAATGTTTCTACAAAGTTAGTATATAAATTTAATTAAAAACTTTCTACAACAACGAATCTTTTTTTTGAGTGAAGTTTTACTGAATTTAATCAATACTTTTAAATATTTTTCGTTTAATCAATTCACTATAATTAACTGAAAATTATGAATTTTTTTTTTAATTTGTAATTTTAAATGATAAGTCTAGTTTGAAAAATCTAACTCATAATTAAAAGTAATTTCCATATATAATTTGAAAATTTGAATTAAAAATATCATACAAAATTTAATTTAAAAAATATTCTCTAACAAAATGCACAAGTATTTTTTCGTTTATTGATTAAATGTATATTCTTAAAAAAACAAAATATTAAATAGAGCTATTATATTACCTATGTAGGTGAATATGATAAAACAATGTTAATCATTCGACATATTATGGTTAGTTTGCATTTACCACGAACAAAACAAAAGCTGATCGTTTAATAGTCATTTTTTTCATTACGAGGTCTAACTAGATCGAGACCTACGGTTGAAAGTGGATTCCGAATTACAACTAACAACCGCACCCAAGGTGGGATTCGAAGCCACAAAATCAAAACACATAAATTAATTTTTTAAAATTATGCCGAATAAATATTGATAAATAATAAAAACAGCATTGTCAACAAATCACAAAGTGAATGCTAAATACAAGATTTTGAAGTCAGTTACAGATAAGCAAATAAATAGGATTCATTTCTATTTCACCATTCTACAACATAAAAATAGGTATCGCAAACAAAATAATTAATAAGTGTTAAAAAAATTATATTTTATACAGAAAAATATTTTTAAATCGTCATAAAAATCACAGTTGATTCAGAAAATATATCTTATGAATTGTACCAAATAGCACGTTATTAGATTAAAAGTATCAGCTATGCAAAAGAAAACTAAATAAAATCTAGTCCTTTACATACATAATATTATTATTAAGAACAATTTTAAACTTATCGCTTTAACTTTTCCTTCAAAATCGGGTATCATCACTACTTGCATTTTTGAAAAAAATTTAAGGTAGATTATTGATAATTTTTACTAATGTCATTCAGTTAACCCTTCCTTAATGCAAAATAGAAAGTTTGAGGCAAAGCAAAAAGAATATACAGTATACACTCAACCATTTATTTTTGTTGCTTTGCATGAATAAAAGGACTATTACAAAATATTCAGAAAGAAAAAAGTGGAAATGTAAGTATAAGATTTATGGCGCAAGACCTTCACGGTTGGCTTTTGTTTACTATAGGTTCTCATTAATTTAACATGGTATACTGTGGCATGCCATCCATAATGCTCAGCAGAAGCTTGCTTCGTAAAACGTCTGGAAAAAGACAAATCGTAGATTTTTGCTATAACAAAAGTAATATAGAAAAATAACAATTTCATTACAAATGGCTAACACTATCACAGTAAACAAGATAAACATTGCAGTTTAAATTTCTAAAATATATGTCATTCAGTGGCATAGGTATTATTAAATAAAACGTAAAATTAATAAAAAATATGAATTGAAGATTGTATTACGAATCATCCAATTCGTAAACAAAAAATATGATTCTGATTTCTGTATACAAAAAATTGTGATAACTGTATGCAAAAAAACAATCCGGGGGTACATTAGTATAAAAAATACAAGAAATTAAATTATAATTGAAAATAAAATATAAGGAAAAAATATTTCTAAATGAGCAATAAATTGTTCTGATTCTTTTAGGATAAGATAATGATAAATAACTTTGAAGATCAATTTAAATTGAAAACGTACATGGATTTGACTTCCTGAACGTTTAAAAGCCAGCAATATGCTGATAAGTATTTTTACGGCATTTTCGATTTGATATATTTAAACATTGTACTTTAGAATAGAAAGCCAAACTAATTCAATTTTACAAAAAAAAGAGAAGTCAAATTCTTTCGTATGTGTTCTTAATGCTACCACAACATAAAAAAAAAAAAAAAACAATGATAAACAAGTCTTTCGTAAGATACAACTACATAATTCATCCCTTAATGACCTTGACAAAAACCTTCTAGTAAGGCAATCTGAAAAAATTAAATTGTTGCCCATAACATTAATTAGTAAATTACTACATCTCAACTTTTTTTTCCCGCACCACTCCTAACGATTTCAAAATTTGGTGGCACATAAAGAAAATGAAGTTTCTCACTTACCTATAAATGAACTGTGTAAAATAGTTTATGATAATTTTGATATAATATTTTGAATAAAATAATATGTATTACAAAAACATGTTTATTAAGGGATTCATTACAATGCAATAATACGGATACTTTGAATGGGAAAGTTAAGTTTGAAGATTTTTTATAGTTTTTATATTTGGTCGTAAAAATGACAATGCTATTCTCACATCACCTTCTACATTCAACAGTCTCGATCATTTTTTCGTTGGTTAATACAGATAATCTGAATTCCCTCAAATAAGATGTAGAAAATTTTAATGGTATATTCAAAAACACTTGAAATATCTTCACGTGGGGCGCATATTTTACGAAAGGTCATAATTATCGAAAATAAAAACAGTTCACTGTAAAATAACAATAAAAACAAGTTTTCTTTTAAGCGTACTTTTCTTGATTTATAAAAACTTGATGAAACTAAAAAAAACTCTCATGAAAAAAAAAATTTACTTAAAATTTTTACTATTTTTAAAATTTGGCGGCACACAAAAGTGCCATGGCACAGTGGTTGAGGATCACTGGACAAAACGAATAAATTTTGTGATCATAAATTTGTTCATATCGAATCCCAGTTGGTATTTCAAAAATATCCTTATGAGAATTTACATACACTTTCTAGCGAATTTCTATTTGTATTTGACGCAGCTACTCTGACAGTGGCTTGATGAGCACACATGCAACCAAAGGGCACACACCTGGCAGCACAGGTTGGTGGCAAGGGAGTTGAGATGTTATAATCCAAGCTCCTTACGTGAACTGTGGGTATAATTACCATTTTGTCGCAGTGACGGCCGAATGATGGATGGCCTCCGCGCCATCCTCCCCCCCCCCTCGGGCATATCAAAGCATGACATTCTGATAGCCCCCACCAGAGAATCCCATTCGGCGGGAAAAACCGTTCCACTTCTCACAGTTTAACTTTTTTAAAATAGATATACATGAAAACGCACATTGTCTTATAGCTTTTAAATGAATAACAAACCACCTAATAAATAAATCCCTGAGTGAAAAGTAATACTGGTGTCACATATTTGTTTTATTATTTATATAACTTAATCCAACACTAGTTTGGCGGAAAATGTATACTTGAATATTATCATTATAAATTTATCATTTCAAACAAATTATGGTCCTTTTTTTATGGGTACCCTCTAACATAATTGACAGAATGAACAAGAATACGAGTAATGGAAAATTAAAATATTTATTGTCACTAAATACATAAATCCTTTTAAGGTTTTAATTTTAATGAATACGTATGAAATTATTTTTAATTAATTTAAACTGAAATTTTCAAATATAAAAAAATTATACATCGCGTAGATTGGCGATGTTATGTGTGATTATACAGTAAAAAGTAAAAAAATTTAGCCAGGTTCCAGGTGAACTGGTAATTTGGTAGTTCATACATTAAGAGTTCATAAAAAATAATTATTTGAGTAGTAACCTAAATATACACATATTTGGGTATTTACTACTCAAAATCATATTTTTATAATAAAGATTTTACCAGCAAAGATGAAGAGTAATTTTATGCAAACAAAATACAATGAAACAAATTCTATCCTTCTTAATAAGATCCCGCATAAGATTTTCTTTTTCGCATATTAATTAATGTATTGACATAGATAAATAAGAGGACAAAGCAATTATTACGGACCTTTCTGTCGTTCCTTCAAGCAATGCCGGGAAAAATAGATTTAAAATAAAACTCTTTTGAAGTAGAAATTCAATAAAAATTAAAAGATTCTCATCAAATAAGCATTATAATGATATGCAAATTAGATTTCTCACATTATACAATAGCTGTTACATACAAATGTGTGGAACGCCAAGTATTTATGAACTGAGAAATGTAGGAACAATTCATTTTAAATGGTGCAATATATGCTCCAGCATTTTTCGTTTATTTCGTTTCTCAATGTTACATTTGTTATCAGCAAAGTCTTTATTCATAATCGCTAAGTAACCGATAATTTTTAAATATTTGAAAACGATCTGACAACGATATAGTCTGCTATATATATACACAAGAATATAATAATATTAGTAAATTGATAATTTAGAATTTTATGTTTCAGAATTTCTGGTTACCTTTGATATGCTGGATAAATTATGAATTATTTTTTTTATACTATAAAAAATTAAGAAAAAAGTTTCTAAATCTAAATATATTTTAAGATATAAAATTAAGAATTAAAGTTTTTACAAAATTTTGCGGCTAATATTCTATGCATAAGAAATATTGCTCTAAAAATACAAATTTAAATCTAAAAATATAAATATTGAGGTAAAACTGTTATTCCGGGTGAAACTTAATGATTTAGCAATCCGTATACTTCGATTAATTTTGCAGTCGTGAATCTTTCCATATGAAATTGTAATAACCCGAGGCTCTTGCATAGACTTATCGCAGCGGAATAGAATGATTCTTCTTCGAGGATGGAGGTCAGCAAAAAGTGAAGGGAACACAACCGGTTTGGAGAAGCACTTCTCAGAAGAAGGGGACGGGGAGAAAAGCGTTAGCCCATCAACCGACGCAAATAACAAATTCGCTGAAATCATTAACAACAAACACGTGTAAAACAAAACCAATGAGTCATTTAAATTAACATTTCATGCAAGGTAAGCTGTTTTGAACAACTCCTACCCACCGACACCTTTTATGCCTTTTAATAGTTTCACAGCAGGGGAAAAAAAAAAGCACAATAGATATCACTTCCCCTCTCTATCTGGAAATTGAGAGGAAGAGAGGGGGAAAAAAGCCTTTTTGATGAATGTCACATATTTGATGAGTGGGCGTGGTCATGCAGCAGGAAAAGGCGGTGAGTGCATGAAGATGACGCGAAGCGTGACGTCACGCAAAGTTACTTTTTCCATTGGCGGTGCACTGAAATCATCACTGTTTTGAATTTCATAATACAGATTTATTTATTTTACATATTTTAAGCAGACAATTTTGGAAAAAAAAAAAAAAAAAAAAATACAGCGTCCGATAAATAGAAAAAGTTATTTTTTTTTAATATTCATAAGTATATTTTAACGTGCATTTTTATTAGAAATTATTTAGATATTTTTTAAGGAAAAGCTTTGAAATATTAATTCCTTTTTACTTTTGCTATTGTATATAACTACAAGGATACAGAAAGGTGCTACTTCTGAATATAACTATTTCAATAAAATTTACTTTTAAGTAAAATTATTATCAAACATATAAAAAGATCCTCATTTTAAGTTTATAGAAAAATTTCATATTACCCCTTTTAATAAATCATATTCCAAGAAAACTAATGTTCAAGTACTGTTATTATAATATATTTTTATTATAATAAAAGTACTTGGTAAAATTCTGCATATTATAATATATTTTATCTTATTTCCGTCTGAATAATGTTAAATAATTCCAAAAATTACACATATGGCGTAGAAAGAATTATAAAAATATATAATCATCTCCAAGAAGACTCACTTTATCCTACAAAAATAGTTCATAAAAAATTATTTTTGAAGTATTAACAGGTGGTTTGCTTTTAAATTAAAGCTTGAAATTTTTCCAACGAATTTAATATTTTTTACTGGTGGGTAATTCACATGAAAATTTTAAAATTCTATGCGACTAGATGTTATCCGATAAAACAGCAAAATTTCCATTACTATATTATTTATTTGCAGATTGAAGATTTATCTGTGTACATTTCAATTTCAGTATTCTACCTTCATTTAAAAACAAGATTTTTTTTTTTTTTTTTTTTTTTTTTTTGCCTGTGTAGAGTTTATATATATTTTATGCGAGCATGTAGGATTTTTAGAAATGCAATTTATTTCAAACAATTTTCACGTATAATTACATTATGTGAAAATTCACAGAGAAATAATTCTAGTTTTCCTAATAAATTGGAAGATAAACAGCTACTAAAAAAATTAAGAGCTTCAAATATTCCAAAATAAAAATTCTAGTTTTGAAAATATCTGCCCACAGAATAGAATCAAAACAAACTTGAGTACCTACGGACAGAGACTGGGGATTTTTGCAATTATTAAATTTGTATTTGCAAAGAGATTAATAAAATATTTAGACGAGGGAGAAATAGTACGTACAAGCAAATTATTTCAAATGGTACAATTTACAACGCCTTCAAGTGGCAAGAAATATTACAATAAATACGAATTCATATACACTGTAACGTATGATGTGGTACACTGTAATGAAGTGGTACAAAACATTATGGTAATGACAAACAAAAATTTGCGAAAAAAAAAATTTAAAAATACAAACCAATTTGAATTTTTTTTAATCATAAACTTTTCCAGTACCGATACTCTAGAAAATAATAATAAAAAATAATGACCACTGTGTCACCATGTTGTGGTTTCCTGCCCACAATATCGCTCTTTGAGCAGCGCTCCTGAGAAAGCCACTTTATTAAGGAAATAGCGTAAATCACAATAGAACATTAGGCACCAGTTTCCGCGCGCGCGGCCCGCAAGAAATTTTTATAATCCATGTATTGCCAAAATGTTTTACCGGTGGGAGAGGGAGAAAAAAACTGGACAGTCTAAACAAGAAGTGACAAGTGCAAGGAATGACAGGAAAGAGTAACTAAAAAACGCCTCGATAAAAACAGTCAAAAGTAAAAAGAATACAAACTCAAAAAACCGCGCAAAGGATAACAGATAATAATTCGATCGTAAACTTTTTACGGGTTCTAAAAATGGTGGAGAAGGTGGAAGGGAAAAATAAAATAAAGAAAAGATGTCTTCTTTATGGGCGTACAGTTATTTTTATATAATAATGAGCACGGGATACCAACTGACACACCTTCCACCAGACGAATGTAATACGTCGCGATTATATATATATTCCCCTTAAAGATATAAAAATCGCTCACTTGCGTCGAGGCGATCGAAAGAAAAAAAAAAAGAGACGCGTTTGTGACGAATGATGAATGCGCCGATGCTGAAGACCAACGGTGCAGGGAAACAATGGCTGCCGGGAGAAGGAAATGAAAACGAAGCACTAAATGAAAGGGAACAATACAAAACGCTCACGGACAGTCTTTTTCTTTTCTCTTTCTCCCACGCAGCTCTGAAAAGATGTCGCGCTGAACAACAAACAATTCTTCTCGCTGATAATGAGCAATAGCACTCACAGAAGAAGCTACCATTCCAATTTCTGTTCACGCAAAGTGTGCTAAATTTGGAATCGAACCTATCCACCTCCTCACACGGCTTACACCATATTACTTAATAGTATCTCGGATTGTGCCATATTGGCATATCACTCTTGAAGTTTTGATTTTATTCCAGAATATCATGACCAAATTTGGTTTGTTAGACGCTTCATAAATTTTGCACATGAAAGCTAACTAGAAAGGAATTTATAGTTTTAGATTCACTTCTAGAACCCAAGTTTGGTTTGGTTCGGTTTGTTTGCCATTCAACAGGAACTTTTTGCACACGAGGGCATAAATCCAAGGTGGAACTCTAACTCTAGAGCATTTGAACCGAAGGCACGAGGGCTAATCATTTAGCTACCAGCTCGGCTGCAGCTAATACCTCGGTCTGCGGTGGGATAGGAATCCAGAAACTTGCTTAACTGAAGACAAAGAGTATTAATCCTTTTGAAAGTTTAGAGGAATCATATAAGTCCAAATGTTTACATGAGTATTAAGCTTTGATCAATTCCGAAATGAGCTCTATTATGCACACTAAAATAACGATGTTAAGTGTTTTTAAAGAAATTCTACTGACAAAAATTAACGTATCTTTTATTAATTAATTTTTGAAAAGTTAAATTTTTTTACTAAAGAGAAATATATTTATAAATCTTATAAGAAAATTATGAAACATGTTTATTTCTAAATTTAAGAGGCAAACAAAAACATTCTAAAAAGCTCAAAAGTATTCTGAATCATTACAAGTATCTGTACCGGAAGGGGGAATTGAACCCATGAATGGCTTAATTGAAAGCCACAACTTTAACACTAAGCTTACTACATCGGATGTACATAAAATTAAATAATATCAAATAAAATCTGTATTTTAAAAAAGGGAAATAAGATTGAAAAGATTTCCAGTTTAAATATAAAATTAATAAATTTCAGATATTCTTCCAAGAATATATTTGTAAACTTTTACAAAAAAAAATTTTTTTTCACAGGACAAAATTTTTATCAAAAAATTTTTACAAAATTTTTATCGAAAATTAAAGTTAAAATTTTAAACATATGCCATTTAAATTTTTGTGATTTTTTAATTTCTATGGCTGCAATTTAATAAAATTATTACGAAGACCATCTATGAAATCGTAAATATACTAAACTAGACAGAAAGATAGAAGTAAGTAAACACTTTAATTAAGAGACTTTTCAAAATAGTAAAATACTACTTGCCGACTCAAAAAAAAAAAAAAAAAAAAAAAAAAAAAAAAAAAAAAAAAAAAAACTCTTTTTTATTTTATTTATTTTTTTCCCCCCCAAATTTAAATCCCAAGACCGAAACCGCATTCAGTTCCGCGGTGTGAAGTTTATGTCTTCTGATGGGAAACATTCTTAAAAATAGCCTCGTAATTGCCTGCCATACAACAATTCGTTGCCAAATCGTGTGATTTGTGGTGAAAAGTAGGTGGTCAATCGGGACAGTCGCTGGAGTTAATTGAATAGGCGTCTCAAGAAGACAGTCGCTTGGCGTCTAGATGGATATTAAGCCTTTTTTTCCAGCCCAGCCGCTTGTAAATTAATTCTGGTCACTTACGACATTACCACACACATCTGCAATTCCCGAAATCACACATAAAATTGTTGAACATGGCAGACATTAGCAAGGTCACACCAATCAAGAAGCGAACGCTTCTCTTCCTAGTACCGAACAGAAAACTTATTAAATGGCATGAAATAAGCTTATCCATAAAGTAACGAAGTATGTGCCTACTAAAAATTGACCATGGAAAATATTTCAATTACAAACATTTAGAAAAAGTCTTTGCATTGGACTGGCGATCAAATGCCAAGACTTTTTTTTATCGCCAATTATTTTTTAAACACATTGATAGCATCCACGATGACGAAAATTTGGCATTTACCATACCCAAATTGTATGTGTTTTACATCTGAGACGCAAGAGAAACACACCTCTACATATTTCGAAGTTAGGAATCAAACAAAAAACAAAATCTGGAGATTTCACAATCGGGGAACGAATGATTTGACGATTATAGAGTGTGACTTCGTAATCATGAAAGGGAAATTATGAATGTACCTAGATCGTTTCAACAGTCAGAACAAATTTTAGTTTGCTGAAACGGATTTCTCCGACAAGACACAGAAAAAAAACATTTAAAATTAAAACATAACAACTTAAAATAATATTATTCCCCATTTTGAACATACTTTCATTTTTATTTTTAATTTAATCTTTATGTATAAACTAGTCTCATTAAAACACATAAATAAATAAAATACTTGTAAATGTAGTCACACAATACACTTTTAATAGTTATAATATTACTAAGTTTCATTGTTATTATTCATGTTGTGGTAAAAGAAATCCATTATTTTCACGTGATTTTCAAGAATTTACTCAATGTTTCCGATTCACTCAAATGGTATAAACTGCTTTTTGGTCGATCTTTAGCTCATGGGTTTTAAAATTGGTAACATACACTACTTAAATCATTTCTGTTATCTCTTATTGACATTTTCGAAGACGGGCCTACCTGTGCGATGTGCATCATTGACATCATAAATACCTAAGCACAATCAACGCAACTAAAAATGTTGTAACGGGCTATTATAGTATCACTCCCAAAAACAACATTTACAATTCCAGACAACAGGTTTGGGTCTTTGCATTTATCAAAGAAGTGTAAAATATACCAAATTTTTCTTTGTTGATTTCCATATCTAACACCCTGTAATTCGCAATTGAATGGCACATAAAATGTAAAAGAATTTTTAGTTCAAAATATCCCCTTTCGAACCAACATAAATCTGAAATTGTTCGATAGATACTTTACGAAATATAGATTTCTACCGCCATCAATTGAAAAATAATCAATTTCTTTTTCGCCAACATAATATTATTACAAATTTTGAATTCATACTCATTATATTGGCGCTTGGATACCAATGAATTATGCTCTGCATTTTCTACAAAGGAACAGAAATATGATACTCAAATTAATTCTCATTTAACATTTAGGGCAGAAAATCAAAACTTTGCAGGGAAATGAGTGATGACATTGCATCAACATACTATGAAATAATTTTTTGGAATCGTTTTAAGAAAACAATATAATCCTATATTTCTATTCCAATAGTTTAAGTAATATCAATTCATAAATGGAATTAAAAAATTTTTTTCTTGAGAAGATTGAAAAAACCTCGCAGTTAATGTTCCTAACCATTCACCAACAAGCCGATTATTTATCAACTTGAATGTTTACGGGTAGGTTAAAAAAAAATGGGAGCTATAACCCAAGAGTTCATAACCTGTCAATTTCCTTCATCAGTAGCCAAGGTGAGGACCAGCGTTTAGCTTTATGAGTGCGAGGCCTTTTGTCCCCACCCCATCAGGTGTTGGTGAAAAATTAGTCTTGTAAAGAAAAGGGAGGGGAAGGAATTGAAAGCAATGGAAAGATTTTAATTCAATAATCAAGGTTTTTTGTGACAGGTAACAAGGCGCAGCAGTAATTCGCACTCCATTTAACTGTCAACCGCAGTCAAAGTGAGAAATGATTGACAGAATGCGAAGCCTTTTACAGCTAATGTAATAGCGCCGAAATTGGCCTGGCTATTCATTAATTCCTTTATAAAATAATGCACCGCAAATGAGTTACTTAACATAAAGGAGTTACTTTTTTTTACGATATTTAAAAGAAAGGAATATTGGATAAAAAAAAAATAAATGTTTTACAAGCAGCCATTAGGAAAGTTTTTGAATTATAGGACACGAAGGAATATTTGGTATTTCTTCCACGAAGTTTTCAGTTTGTAACATGTTTGGTACAAAATTATAAATAGCTAATAGCGCAAACGAGAATAAAAGTATTTAGCAGCATATTCCACAGAATTTGTCAAAAAATTATACATAGATTTGATACTACCTATGTAAGCTTTTTAAAGCAAAATATTTGTTAATATATGTCTTATTCAAGTTGCATAACAACATGTTCAATTTTAAAACAAAGCAATGATATTAAAGCATAGTTTAAGCAGTATTTATAAAACTAAAGAATCAAAAGGCTATCAAATTATTATACCGAAAAACATTCAAATATAATGGTATAAAATATTTAAACATATTTTTTTTTTAAAGATAACCAACACTGCCTTCAAAATACAATTAAAAATTGAATAATCTTGAAAAATAAATTGAAACTTAGGCAAACAATAAATATATTTGTAATATTTTGAAAGAAATATATAATAAAATAGGTGTGAGTACTATTCCAAAAAAGCAACGTAATATTACTAATTAAATATTTATAGCAAAATAATTTTAATATAAAGTTGATAAAAATCACAAAATTAGGATATTTCTACAATTATTTAAAAAATAAGGGAAATTGTTAAAATTTATAATCTCAAGTGAAAAGATTCTTAATAATTAAAAATATCTAGAGTTCTTTTGTCGTAGCAATTTATTTATAATTAAATGTGCTTCTTACAGTTTATGAAGGTTTAAGTGAATTTTTAAACCTAAAGATTTTTTTACATTCAAAAGTTTCTTACACAAATATACGTTTAAAAATAAAACGTATGACGAAAGGTATTTAATGAGCTTTTAATATATAATGCATCAAAATAAATGCCATTTTTTATTGATGCACTGTAACTTTTTAGAGCAAACAATGTCCCAGTAGATTTAACTGTTCTAAGAAAATAAGAGACCATTATACAGATATTTCCTTTAATTTTTTTTATTAGGAAAAATTTTTTTTTTAAATTAAAATTTCATTTATCTATTTTACCAGTAAATCAATATGATTCGTTGTCAATCAATGTAACATTTGGCAGACAGGGACAAATTTAATAAGGTCCTACGATTTAAAGAGGATTCTGAAACATTAGGAATATCCAGGCTCTGGGTGGGAATCGAATCCATGAATTACTAAGCTTAAAGCCAGAACTCAAAATCAGCAGTCAACTCGCAGAATAATCCGCGTGGACTATGTTTCTTACCATTCAGTGTGGTAGAGCAGTAATAATATACAGGGGAAATGATTTTAGCAACTTATTTTCAATAAACTAAAATAAATCTGTAATTCACTATTATTTGAATAAAATCGTTAAAGGTTTTGTTTCCAGGAATTTTTAAAAATCATTCGCTGTTGTAACACGAACACAACTCACTACTTGAAATATTATATGTATGCATACAGAGAGAGATAGAATTAAATATTCTTGCCATCTTTTTTATCATAAGTCTGGTATCTATAAAAAATATGCATATAATTTATTTTTCAAAAGAAATTTCTCATCATCTTATTTACACTTATATCTGGTAATCCTCTGACCCCCCCCCCCCTCAGTGGAGAAAAGTCATCAATGGGAGAATGGACCCTGATGCCGGCTTAAAAGAAAAGACCTAAGCAAATTATACCACACCGAAAATTATTTAATTTCACGAAACATCACTGAAAAAATGTTCCAAACCAATTTCAGATGAAATCGGTACGAGTAATCACTCCGCGCCACCCCCGGGGACAAGAGGAAGCAGCTGATATCTGGCATCTCCCAAAAAAAGAATAATAAAACAATCAGGAAAGATAAAGATCATATAAATAGAGCTGCACAAAAAAAGTGTCCAAGAGGGCATGTCCAACTATGCTCCCCCCCCTATATCTTCCACTCCCAGAAATCTCAATAAGCGCATAATTTAGCTGGAAGCACGCACATCACTCTCCCCCTGGCGGCTCAGTTTCGCATTTCAAGAGCGCGTATTATTTATTATTCGAACCCGATGACTAAAAAGGCGAACCAGATCCGACAGATCCGTCCGGTTATCCCATTTAATGAGGCCTGATTGAAATTAATAGCCAGAACTGAGACACACCGCCGCAGCACCTAATGACGAAACTAATGAGCCATAAGACCCGTTCTTTTCTCTTTCACCGTTATTGTTATTATTTTTCCCACTAATGACGATGTGTTTTTTTCCTTCAGATTTATTTTCCTTCCTTCCATCTCTTAGAACGTCCCCCGGGAAACCCCTTTTTTATTCATTTTTCACCTCTCATACCGCCCTCGCCTATTTCATGTAACGCAACTGTGGTCAGAAAAGTTTACCCCATTTCCAATACAACCCAAAGTGAGAATTATGATCAACATAATAATCTATATAACATAAAACGGGATTCTAGATATTTATGATAAATAATCTCAAAAAAATCATATTTAAAAAATCAAAACTATTAGCAGTAAAAAATTTCATCCAAGTAAACTTTCTTAAATTAACCAGTCAAATTTTAATATCAGTTCTCCTAAGAGCAAGTGACAAGTTTTGTAACCACTGAATATATTAGAATAGGAATTATTCTTATTAACAAGTATTTTTTAAAAAGAAGTTTTTTTTTTTTTTTTTTTTTTTTTTTTTTTATTATTATTTTTGCACTAACTGATAAGCGAGTGAAAATTTGTTTTGACCATAGAATGCATCAAATGATTAACAAAAGTAATAATTAAATATGATGAGCCAATGGACTGTACCAATTAATTTACGAATGATAATTCACAATGTGTTCTAAAAATAAATTACGTGAATTGATTAACAAATAAAAAAAATTCAGCAATCTAGAATTATATAAATTAACGAGTAATGAGAAGCATATTTAAAATGTAGAATTCAATATTGAATGAAAGACCTTTAATTCTGAGCATACATTATGCATCTACATTAAGCAGTACCATTCATTAACACAAAGTCCAATGGACAAGCTACAAAATTTAGACCTGATACTCCATCTCTATATAGCAACCAATGGAACAAGTTAAATCCTCAACCAATTTTAACGTACAAATTCTTTCATTACATGTTTCCTGTGATGTGTGTGTGATGAAATATATATATATATATATATAAAAAAATTCTCAATGCTTTTTAATATGATGGATACATTCCTTAAAATGTAAGTTATAGAATATAATTAAAGATTGCTGTGAAAAACTAACCACATTTAAAATTAAACAGCTCATTTAAAAAAAAACAGCACAATTTCTGTTTCCATAACAGATTATTTACCATAAATTTGTTCTGAAAACCATTCCTATAAAAAAATTTTTTTTTAATTATAGTACAAAATACCATACGTTAAATCCCATAATTAACAAAATTAAAAGTTTATTTTTATTTAAAAATTTAGTTCTATAGCGAATATTACATCTTTGAAGAAAAAATCAAGTTCTTTTAAAGATTTGTATTCATTAATATTTCATTGACGCAAAAAAAAAGAACAACTCTCTGAGAATAAAATCTTTAAACACGTTCATCAAATTTTCTTGTTACATCAAGATATGAACATCAAACGTTCTCTCTTTCCCCCCCCCCCCGTTGAAGTTCTTTCGCATCTGACAATCAAAAATAAGAAACTTTTTTTTATTAAAAAAAACACAAAATTTAAAAAAAAAGTCTTTAATTCAAAGTTAAGAAAAAGCTAATGGAAAACCTAGTTTGATTTTTCAGAAGTAAAACTCTTTTGAAACATTGCTAAAATGAATAAATAAAACTAGAAAGCGTGTTAGGGGAGGAAGGGGTATTGGCGCCTGTAATCAAATTTTCAAATACGAATCCGTGAGAGCGCCGTTGAGACGAGAACCGTATCGAGACAAATTGAAAGAGACAGTAGAAATGAATGAAATGGAAACTTTTGATCTCGCCAATCTTAGCAGCGTCGATTATCAAAGAGACTCTTCGTTTTATTTTGCCAATTTTTACGAAAAAAAAATTGCCATCCTTTTCAAAGCCATTCAATCTGTCCTCTAAATTGTTTTCTTTTTTTTTCTTTCACGTTAATGTACTTTAGATAAGGTGATCAAAATAATCGTCAGAATAGGAAAGTTGGCGTATTTTTTATACAAGAGATGAAGAGAAAGACAAATCAACACGTACGAATTTTCCCAGGAACTCGAGTCTGCATTCAGTAGTTGTAAATTTGTCACCAAATCCCCATTCCACACAAACGACAAAGATAGTTATTTGAAATTGTACATTAAAACAAACAAATTCCTGACACCGAGTTTGGTTAGTTTGAAGCTCTAAGGTCACTACTTACATATTTATAGAGATAACAAACATAAGAATATATTCTAAAAATCAAATCAAATCAATGAATTCAAAGACAGCGAGCGCGTATCGCCACTACTACTGCGTGCTTGATATAAGGCTCTTTCAAGATGACTATTACTACTATTCAATAAAACGTTGAATTCAAGTTTTTATAAAATAGTTCAGAAAAAAAATGTGAAGGACAACTTTTTAACGAATGTTGAGGTTGTTGAAGAAATGAAAGTGTTGCTGATAGATGTTGGAACTTTCATGAAGAAAGATTCTTCCATGGTCTACCCATACAATCTTACGCAAAGGACATTTTTGACAACTAAACTATCAAGAAAAAAATAAGTGGAGAATCTTTTATCTCTCAATCAAAGAAACTATAAAACTAAATCACAGCTTTATAGAATTTAATCACAGCAAACACATGCACAGTTACAAGCAAGCCGTAGCAAAAGACATGGTCAAACCATTGTAAAGTGGGGATAGTTTTTGTTTGTCACTCTAACAGCATTTAAGTAAGTTTACATTATGAACACGCATAAATGCAGTTTCGCCGTATTTAAAAAACAAATCAAACCATTCTGGAAAAGCCAAGGGAGGAGGAAAGCAGATAATATATGTGGCAGAGGCATGGGATGAAAAGAATTAGAAGATGGAAGGGGGAAAAAAAGATGAGAGGGAGGTTAGTAATGTAAACAAAGAGATTCTGAAAGCTAAGAGAATAGCTCGTCAAGAGATAAACACTGCAGTAGAGTGCTTTATAAACATAAACGACGTTGTTGGAAGTTTACTCTGAAATAAGAATGGTTGTATATAGAGATAATGGTGTTTGTTTCAGAAATCTTCTGCACCTTCAGAGTAACTTTATTCTCCCCCACGAGGGGGAGTCATTCAATCTCACATATGTGAAAAGTATGTCGCCACTTCGTTCTTGGGATAGTAATGAAGTTGACAAGGGCCTCCAATGTTTAATGTTATCGAAAGGAGAGAGGAAAGAAAAAAAATGGCTGAATTTGAACTAAGTCTCATAGTCCCAGAACTATAGATAAGTGCAAGCCTTCAAAAGTATCGTATTTAATATTTTTTATCACAATTTTGGAATATTCTATTCGAATTTTACAAAAATACACATAAAAAAAGAATATTGTAATTTAATTAAAAGCAATCAGTACTTATATATTATCTAGAGAGCTATTTCCACGGAAAAAAAATGTCCCAAATTTAAAGATTTCTCACTTGAGTTATCTTTTTTAGTGCATGTAAGTTTTAAATTTTATATATATATGTGATGATTAATTGCTTGATAGTTACATATTCAATATTTGTGCCAATACAAATATTTATTTTAAAAATAAAGCTTTTATCTATTAGTTCCAATGAGGGTTAAGTTACATAATAGCTTCATTCTTCTCTCCATCATACTTTAAAAAAAAAATTATTAAATATTGTAATATTTAGCAGTATATTTTTGACGGTGAAAATGGTCAACAGCGTAATAGATAAGAGCCAAAAATCATTTATAGGAGAGGAAAAATAAAGATAAATGAACAAATTTTAAATACTTGAAATCACGGTTAAAATTGGTACAAAAGACAGCCAATTAATCCTGGCAATATTACCATTTTTGTAAATCAGATAACGCTACGCAGATAGATAAGGAAATAAAAATCCTTACAATGCGAATCACATTCTCGTTAAAGGAAAATCACGCAAGTAATTCATGTAAATATAGTGCACGAAATACAGAATACATGATAGAACGACGATGATATTGAGTTAATTTCTGACGTAAATGAATTAATTTTCGTTAAATTAAGCATCACTCAGTAAACCATTTTAACTGGATTGAATTTATGCAACTTAGTTTAGGGGATTTTTCACATTTGAATTTTTAAGGTAAATCGCTCGATTAAGTGTCCGAGCATAAATTATTTTTGTACAAATTTCAGAATATACAAAAGCATTGAATTAAGAATGTAGAATACATAGGCAAGTACAAGCTTTTATCTGTATATTTTTATTCCTTTCAGAGATTAATTCTTTCCATTTTTATAGTTTTACCTGAAATTTTACATTTTATTTTTAAATCTATATATAAACCATAGCATATTAACATAAATGCTTATTAATAAGAGATGAGCAATTTCAAATGGCATCAAATTACTATTGTATTCTTTGAAACTCAGAAGAAAAATATCCTCTAACTTTGAATCATATTCCATGGTTAATTTTTGTGATAAGTGTCAAATTAAAAATGAAAACTTCTTACAATTTATTTCCATTACTTTACGATTGTAAATCAAGCCAATTGAAAAATCTTAGTGCTAAATAAACCAGAATAAACTATTTTTTGTAGTTAAATTCCTATTTAAAATCAGATTATAGGAATTCTAATGCTATCGACGGTAATTCAACATTAATATCTGTCTATGAGTCGTATTTAAACTCCGACGCATCGAGCATTTTGATTCGCAAACACTTTTTATATTTCCTTGCGATTTGGTGTGTCACACAAGAATGCTAAAAAAACAGTTTGTTCTTTTATTGAAGTTGACGTAGCTCTTCTGAAGCTACAGCAGAATGTCGTCAGAATTAAAAATACTACGATTTTTCTTGAAGTGATTCGGTAAGTTGATAAATGAAATTTCAAAAGTTTAAACTAAAAGAAAAAACTAGAAGAATTAATAAGTGAGCAATATGTATGCAAACATTTAAAAATTTTTTAATGCCTATAAAAATACCGAAATCTGCATTGAGGTGATATAGGTAGAAAGTAGTAGTGAAAAAATGAATGGGGTTTACAAAATTTTGAATAGAATTTATCACATTCCACAAAGCTTTTAATCTTCACAATGTGCGAATTTTTCACTTTAAATCCATCGAAAGTATAAACAAAGCTGTATCTCTTAAATTTAAATAAAATAATAATAAATACATTATTTTACTACGCATTAAAAAAATAGTAATCAACAACAGAAAATTAGCTGGTTTTTTTTAATAAAATGCAAAATATTTTCATTTGTTTTGAAAGATGTTTTAATATCTTTACTAGTCAAGAATTCGAAAAAAGACTAAAATAAGTTTCTAGCCAATATGCATTTCAAGGTTTTAAGGATTTTTATTAAAATTTTAGATTAATATGGTCTTAAATACCTTTTAGCATCTTTAACTAAGAAAGGTAAATATTTCAGAGTAGCTCCTGTCCAACAATTGATATGCGTTTGAAGACAACAATCGATTACAAAACAATAATCAATGGCTTAGAAATAAATTACATAACCACCATTAATAAATACTCTATCAATAGTGAAAATCTGATCAGTGGGTTATATATTTTGGCAAAATAAACAGGCAGCAACATTTTTAAGATTTTTGGGATGCTTACAGAGGACCAGAAGCACCCCCCAACGGAGGGAGATGCCAAGCTGAGGAAGGGAAAAAAATACGTATTTCCAAGAAACTCGCAGACCTACTTCTTACCCCCTGCATCTTTTCCACTTTAACATTTGACCTCCACTTGATGGATTTTCAAGAGAAAGCAGAGAAATTTGCAGTCAGTACCTCCCCTTCACATGAGGGCCGACCTCTGAAGAAAAGGTCATTTAGTAGAAACTTTTTTCATACTAAATTCATTATACCTCGTTAGCCAAAATGCTATTCTAAGAGAAAGTTCTGAAAACAAGTAACAGGCAAATGAGAAGGAAAGAAAAAAATGAAAACTATAAAAGTTTCAAAACTTTCTCCAATAAGAAATGCATCAATATGTTTTTTTTTACAAAGTTTGGAAATTGTGCATTCAAATTATTTAATTATTTACTACAGTCTTTTAAAATGGAAAGGCAAAAAGAGAAAAAAAAATATCTCGAATAATCTAAAGATTAACATTTAAGGACAAAAAATCAATTCAAGAAATGCATTCATATTAAAAGATTCCGTCATTAACTTGCAACATTTATTACAATGATACATTTAAGCACAAAAAATTCACCCTAAAAAATCTCTAAATTAGTTTCTTTCGTAACCTTTATAAGCAAAATGGGCCTAGATTAGGAATTAGAATGTTTGAATATAGCCACAGTAAAAGAAAATAAAATTTTAGGAGTGAGGTTTTATACAGAAATTGCTATAAGTATATTAACTTATTGAAGTGATATTTTTCTGTGAAACCTCTAACTATAAATTTATATGAATTTTGAAAGCTATACAACTGGTATGACTATGGAAGTAAAACCAACAAAATAAATAGATAAATTATTTTTCTAGAAAAGGAATATAATTTACAAGTGAAAACAAAAATACACAAGCCTAGCAGAAATTGAATTTTTTTCACCGAAATTTAATCAAATTATTCCGTGCTGCCTATAATAACTAAAAAAGAAAATGGAAGATATAATCAGCCATAGGAAAAAATTTAATGTAATAAGTACTTATTTTATTGAACTGACATATTCGTCATGACTATTACACTAAGATGGTAGACATGTGCCCGCCTTAACCCCCAATAAAGCCTTATAAAGAGGTCTCTTTACGTTTACTATCAACATCAAAATATGCACGAGGCTAATTTTTCGATTGGTGGCAGAGGGGGGAGGGAAGGACGAGTAAGAAGGACAATAACGAAAAAAAAATGACGAGAAAGAACATATGATTTTAAAAAATAACAATAAGCGAAAATATCATTTTCTGACCCTTTGTTTACGGTTAGAGCAAAAGAGGTCGTCATGGTAACCAGGACCAACGGTGAGAGACGGACTGCGAGTGCAAGTGTAACCAGGGGGGAAGGGGAAGGGAGAGGAGGTCAGTAGCTGCGGTCGCTCATATCCTAGGCTACCAAAGCTGAAAACTGCTGCCAATGGTAAAAAACAATAAAAAAAGAGAAAGGAAAAGAAAAAAAATATGCGCAAAAATAAAATAGCTTATTAGCGCATAGAGAATATTTTGCCGCTGTGGGCCACGCCCTAGTCTCACACGGTTAGTTCTTCCTCCCCCCCCCCATCTTTTATCGGTGGGCTTCTCATGTACTATATAAGCAAGTAACAAGGCGAATTAAATTTGTATAAATCAACGCCGTTACTACTGACTACTTCACCACCAAATATTTCAAAAGTAAAAAAGCCTGGCATATTAAGCATCAGCCGGTCGGAGTATCTTCCCTTATATAAATGCTAATTATGATAATGGAAGTGAAATATTCACCACAAAACCATGAACGGAGTAAATTTATCTTCTCACGGCACTGAAGTGACTGGCGAACTGCAAAAAGCGAATAATCGAACATTCGCAAGAAAACAATACCAATATGAGTCACTGAGGAAACACACTTCAACAAAGAACGGAAATAAAATTTCGCATTAAATTTATATATATAAACGAATTATGGAAGTTCAAAGGAGAAATTTCCCGAATTACTCATAAATTTTTATTGTATTTTCATGGTAAACTAAAGAATGTTCGTCATCTGATATAATGTTCACTTTACAACTAGAAATAGTGTATATTTCGTTATAAAAAAAACACGAAAAGTGTTAAGATCATTCCCAGTATTCACTGCAAGTTACCATCCCATTCTCAGCTGTAAATTATTTCAATGAAAAGTGGCGATTTTGTTGGAAGAAATGTGAGATTGTCTAATTCACTTAAGTTTAGGAAATCCAAAGAATGAGTCTATTTACTAAAAAAAATAAAAACTAAACTAACGGAAGAAAATAATACGAAAAAATGGGAAACATTTCAGTTCAGTTTGAAACCTGACTTGCATTTTATCTTTGTTGACTTCCATTTATAACACCTTGTCTAATTAAATGGGTGAAATAAAAAAATGAAAAATTAGTTTTCTTTAGGGTGAACTATGATCTTTCCAAGGAGCATAAATCTGAAATTGTATGATCAATACTGAAAGATATATCGAAGACTACAGTTTTCGATCAGAAGTAATAGATATATTTTTTTCCAACCTAATATTTTACAAGGGTTCCAAATGGCATACATATCGAAAGTCACTCACACAGTCATTTATTAATAAAGCACTTTTAAATATAAAAGCGAGTCTACGAATTAAGCGGATTCGCCCATTCACGAATGGCTTATAGCCATTCTATCTACCCACTTGCTGGTGGAGAGGAGGGCAACTTGACAAACAATATTAGATACTCAGTACAAAAATGGATAGCAGGGAACACACATCGTTCTCCCAGAAATCACGCACTCGATTTTTAGAAGGCGATTACGAAAATGAATTCTGCGAGGAGATTTACGAGCCTACAACACTGTTTGCAGATCAAGCACCGCAGATGGCTGGAAATGCAAGAAGATTAATAAGGCACCGGGGGTAGGAATAAATCTGTTTGGAAACATGCCGTCAGACATCATGAGGCATTTAAAGCGTCTGCCTGCCCTTTGATACCTCCTGACAGTTATGATGATGCGTCTCCTCTCACACAAGAGGGGACCCTCGCGTGCGCGCCAACGGTCACATGCGACAAAAAAAGATTGCAGGAATTCGCATTCACGCATCGATGGGACAAGACTCGCTTCCTGGCAGAGGATGACGTCAACCCTTTGCAGCCACAACACCACCGCGACAAAATGCATTTTTGAAAACGATAGACACAGTTGGGACGCATCTTACAATTACCAGTATAGGTAGTAACAATAACTCACATTAGTCATAAGAAAACAAAAATCAATAGCACCTAAAACTTAGAAACTTTAATTTATAATTCAATCAAATAAAAAGTAAAAACAACCATTTTCCCGATTAAATTTATCATCAAAAAATAAATTAATAATCAACCGTAAGGACCCCTGATCATCCGATAAGAGAGTTGTTGTCGAGTTGGTGGTTAAAAGGGTTAATGGTTCCAAACTTGGACAACCGAACATTGCTGAGTTCTCTAATGACGACTGTGGACATGCAAAACAGATCGTAGTCACAATGTGCTCCAAGTGAAATACCGTAGGGGTAAGAGGCCTAACCTGCGGTTTGCTTCCAATTCCTAAATTAACGAGCATTCACTTTCGAGAAGATATACTCCTATCCATTGCACCCCTTGAAGTGCCGAAAGGCTTAAATGTATCAAAAACGAACGGGGATTATTTAACGGCACTATCAACTGTAAATACGAATATAAATCACATAATTAAGTTAAATAATAATAATCACTCAAATAGTAAATTAAATAATTACCTTTACAATTGACATTGATTAATTTTAAGTAACAAAGCTTGGAGACAATTATTCTGGATTTTAAAGAAAAGAAATCACTTTTTAAATTATTAACTTAAGCATTATAACTGGAACATTTTACCAGAAACTTAAAAATGTGAGGCAAACAGTGGGAAAAAATTCTTATTTTTGAATTTTCAAATTTCTGATTTTATGTTTCATTAAATTAGGCTTGCTGAGGCTTTATTGAAAATTATAAATCATCTCAGTGTCATAAATGTCATCAAGCATAGCTTCAAAATTATCTTAAATTATCTTAAGTATTATTATAAACCAGAGTTATGAAGTATTCAAAATAACAATACATTGAAGAAAGTAAACATTTCACTAAAATATCTACAAATGGAAAAGAAAAGAAAAATGCCATCCAAATGGTTCGAAGCATTTAAAAAATGCCCTGAACTTAAAAGTATATTCTATTATGCATTAATAATTTATTATTATTATTATATATTATATTATTTGTGTCTTACATATATTTAGATAATACACATAATACTACGATTGAAATTTGTGGACTTGTATTCAGCTTTCACTTACACATCTAAAATTTAAAAACAATTTGATATTGGTTCCAAAGAGAATGAAACATTGGTTAGCTAAAGTTAATTATCTAAATTTTGGGTTTTTAAGAGTTACTATTATTGTACAAGTTTACGAGTTATTTAATTATATTTGTAGTGAAAAATAGAACAAAATATTACAAATACGACATTTATTACAGGCCAACACATTTATAATTTTTATTTTTTAAATATATTTTTAATTTTTTAAATATATTTCAAATTTATAATTTTTAAATAATCTTTTTTAAAACTTATATATGATACTTAATTGTTTCTCCTTTACCCATCATACTTATATATGCCACCATTTAAGAGAAAGGAGAGGATGGGTAAATTTGCATATTGTCTTGTAGGAGTATTTTAGTATGGACAATGGAGTATATAATAAAGATTCTAAAGCGATAAAATGCTTGCTATGTTAGGCTCAGCATAAAAAGTCCTTCAAAAATTAAATTTACGTAAAATTTTACTAATTTAATAATAAAATTAACCATAAATTATTTAAAGTAACGCACTGAAATTCAAAAAGACTCCAGCAACACGATGAAAATATTGGAACAGATACACAGTGAAAATTGTGTAAAATGAGTCTGTATACATAATCTTAAAAAATTAATATATACACAAGTTTAGCCATTATAGAAATTATTATGATTCAATAATTTTAATATTAAAATACTCATAAATCTGCTAGGCCATAGGCTGTAGGGGATTCAGATTTTATAATACATATATATTTATAGGGCCCATATATGTTTGTATTCTCTTTACATCATTACTTAGAAAAAAGAACTTTATTTTTCTATGCTATTATTTGAAAACAAAAAATAATAAAGAAAAAAACAGGAGAGCCGTCTTTATTCCGCCCAAACTTCCTCCTGAAGTTTTTGTGGGTGCGACAAGATACCGTGTAAGCGGGAGTCATTCTTTAGCGTGGTACTCAGGCGCAAAAGTACACGACCGTATTAATCGGACCGATACCTTTACCATGATTAAATAATAAACCGCGCGATCGATGCGCGGATGATGGATGGCCGCTAGGGTCGGAGGGTCACTTGGCCGGACGCTGCCATGTCTGGCGTGCTCGAGACGGAGCCAGGTCAAAAATATGCGAGCCCAAACATTTGTCGAGGGAAGCAAAACTCATGATATTTTCTGGTCATATATTTTATAAGTTAAAAACTATATATATATATAAAGTATGGGCTTTTAAAAAAAATTGTTGCTTCTAACTGCTATATAGGCTTTTGGCGACAACTGAGGACGCCTCGATCCATCCAATCCCGATATTTTGTAATGCTATGAGTGCCATATTTTAAAACTCGAATAAAACCCACTTTAAGCACTATGAACTGTTTTCAAGCGATCCCATTCTCGTTAATACTGCAGTTAAGTCGAAAAACATCGGTTGAATAAAACACTTTTCTAGTTAAAATATATTAAAATTGTGTTATAAGATTTTAAAACCGAGAATGAAGGATCATATTCATTTACATTCGTTATGTCAAACAAGGATTTGAATAGTTAGATTACAGTTATAATTTCTTGCACGAAGGCTTATATTAAGGGACCAAAGGGTTACGGCGTTCATTTTCGCTATCGGAAAGTAGTGAGTTTGAATCCCGACCGAATTAAAGATCCGTCGTGTTCACTAATAGCGCCTGGGGCGCGTTAGATGTCATAGCCGCAATGTCTTCCATGTGAAGCAATTCCGTCTGGGGGTGGTATTCCAAGTATTGGGAGTCTTCTGCTTGATATCTGACGAAGACCCCCACTTGGCTGTTTCTATCTAATTGATAGAACCTAACTCAGGGCTAGGTACAGGGAAGCATGCTCGCGTAACAACAATTAAAGCACTTACAGTTGAAAGTAGACACTCAAACCTAATAGGGGAGTCGAACCCAAAAACTATTAAATTGAATGAAATATTGGTAAATTAGAAGAATTAAATCCTTTTAAGTTAATTAGGCTACGCGTATTACATTGATAAATAAAATACAAAAAAAATTATTATTCTTGCGGATTAGGGAGATAGAAATAAAAATTCTAACAATACTTGTTAGTTCATTGGTTAATTTATTGGTTAAATTTAAATAAGATAGATACACGTGTAAGCAATCTCATGCATATAATCAATATTCATAATACTGAACATTACGTCACGTATTTGTATGAATTTATAGTGACTTTACATTAATTCCTTAAATGTGATGTTGAAAGCAAAATCGTTAGTTGTCGACACCAGATTAAATGTTACCCTTTTTAATTATGAAACAAGCGATTAACAACGAGCATGTTAAATGAAATCATTTTCTGCAGTCGTAATGAATAAATTGAGATTTTAAATTACAGAAATAAATGCAATCACATATTTAATAATAAAACCACACCTATTACTATGACTATAATCGGAAAGATTCACCGATACTAATAAAAAGCCAGGAAAGGAACATTGATTACGGAATTACTATTTTCCGAATCGTTCGAAACAAGTGTTCTTTAAAAAAATTAAAAGCATCCACCTGGCAGATAATAAAAAAAAAATAGCAAACAAGAAATAAACCTCGATTATTTCACTTATGAAAAATAATTTCTGTAACTAAAGCTCCATCTTTTTTCACACGATAGCTCAGACAGCGGTTAATATTTGTTCGACATAAGCACGATTAGATATTCTCCAGAGTGAAATGTGGGCGATCCATCATTCAGAGAGGGGTCTCACTCGCAAAATATTCAGTGCAACCCTCACTTTTTTTCATAACAAGCAGGGCATCGCGTAGCTCTAGGGGACCTGCAAACCACTCCTCCGAACTCATCCCACAAGAAGGCGCAAATCGTGATTTCGGAGTATACATCTGCCCCCCAGAATAAATCGCCATGGAAATTGTTTGCGATGTTTTAAGTGATGAAGATAATAAGGCGTAACATGATAACTGACAATTTTGTATCCAGACGTGTTTCCACAGGCAATACTGGTGTTTTCTTCTTGTGCATCTAATACATTACGCCGTGTACGCACACTAGACGTTACCCCATAAATCGCTTTTTTAATGTTTAAATAAGAGAGACTGAATCAACAGTAAGAGGAGCAGCAAATGCTATATTACATTAGTACACAAAGAAATATTAATACATTCAGATAATAGCTATAATAAAATAAAATTAATCCTATTAAAAAATATTTCCCATTAACATAGCACGTTAAATGCTATAAAATATACATGCCAAGAAATAAAATAGATTTCATTAAGTATTACATTTTAAAGTGGATTAAACAAATACCTGGAGAGAAATTGAATCTAACTGATCCCTTGCCAAATTTTAAGATCTGATAACAAGTTCCAATGATTCATAGAGTTAAGTGAACAAAAATCTTCCTTCAAATTTATAAAATGTGGAACCTTAATCATAAAATACTTGAAAACATGCATTTGCAAACTAAAGTTCTCGTATATTATATATTTATCTTACTTTTGTTAAAGAAATTGACTATGTAAAAATAAGTTACATATTTTTATATAATTAAAAATATCAGATAATACAGGAGAAATTACGAATTCGATAATTAAATTTTAGCGCAAGCAGTCACGTGGATTAGTTGGGAAAGACATTGTTCTCAAGGGCTTTCCATCTGACCTCAGGTTAAATAAACCGAGTAAAATTAAACATCAGATATAGGTTTGGTTTATGCTGCATTTTTTACACACAAGGAGGACAGATTATGATCTACAGTTTAAGAAACCTCTACGAACATCCAATCGGATCGAATCGATAAACAGTTGAATGGAACTGCTGCTGTTACTTTAGTACGATACCTTAAGAATATTATATGCTTGGTTATTATTTCTTAATTATGAATAAGCAGTCCATTTTGGAACTACGGTGGTGCCCCTTCATAGAAACGACATCTATTCCTCTCCCCTCAGTGAAGAGAGATGAAATATTCCGAGGGGTCGAACATAAGAAAATAAAACTTTTTATACTTATAAAGTCATCCCAATGAAAAAATACAGTTATTTAAACCTACAATGAAACACCTTAAAATTTTAGCAAATCATAAAACCAAGAAAGTAGTTAATTCAAATAAACACACATTTATGGGCCTTTTAATAAAATTAATTAAATAACAAAAAAAACCAACTTTTTAAATAGTTTCTGAGACAAAGCTTTTTTTTATTATCGAGGAATTGATATAAAAAAAATAATAACGCGCGCCTTTCACTCCTTGACCTCTACATCACAAAGAAAACGAGAACGAGGGAATACCCGATATGTCACGTGAGGCGGCCCCCACCCTACTTTCATTCCCATCGACAACACCATTCACTCATTTCAAAATGGGCGACATCTCGCTTCGCCCCTTTCCACGCCGACAGAATCCCTCGCGCAATCATTCAATACTTTTGATGGCACCAAGCTGTCATTCCCCAAAACACTAACATGAAAGATTAGGGACAGAATCCTTAACTGGAAAATACATTCATTTATTGAATAATAATGCTAAAAAGTTTTAACTCTCAGCAGTGATAAAAGAATTATGGGATAAAAAACTGGAATCAAGTTTTTAAAGTGAGCGATACTCAAATATTTTCATCGTAAAAAATTGTTGAGATATTATCTTAAAATTCAAGTGCTTTTCTGTGGTATAGGTAGCATTCGGGCATATAAAATTCCAATATGCGTTGCAAAGTGGGAGAACAATTGAAAGCCTGATATTTCCGATGCTTAAATTACAAATATTCTCCCATTTTGGATGAGAGAAATTGTGCATATGCATTTGCTTAAAAAGAAACTTTCTTTTTTAGTAAATAACAAACGAAATGCAAAGACAAATTATTAGAGTTGTAATTTATAGCATCTCATTTCGCGTTAATTATTCAATAGACCACTCATTCTCAACTGTTTTTTTTTTTTTTTTTTAATTTCTAATGATTTCAAAATTCGGTGGCATACAAAGGAAAAGGTTAGTCTAGAAGTTATTTATTATCTATAATGCACTGTAAAAAATAGTTTATGATAATAGTTTTAAATATAAAATAATATAATATGTACCACGTAAAACATAGTACGTTTATTAAATGATTCATTACAATACAATAATAAGGATATTTTGAATAAAAAAATTAAACTTGAGGATTTTTTGATAATTTCATTTATATTGGGTCGTAAAAATGACAATCCTACTCTAACATTTTCTACATTCATCTTATTCTTATTATTAGTCTCGATCTTATTATTATTTATTTTTTATTTAAAAAAAATTTTTTTATTTTAGTTAATACCGAAAATACAAATTCACACAAATAAAATGTAGAAAATGGTAATTGTAGATACTGTGAACACCTGAAAATTACTCACATGGGGCAAATATTTCACTTAATGAAAGATCACAGTTATCGAAGATAAAACTGTTTTTAATTGTAAAAAAATAAGGTACTTAACTTCAAAACTGTTCTTTTACATTGTACTTTTCTTGATTTAAGCAGAATTTATTTGAAAAAAATAAAAGCACTATGATTTTTATTACCTACATTTCTAACATTTGGCGGCACACTTTTAAGAATTCGACGACAGACAAATGTGCCGGGACACAGTGGCTCAGAATCACTGCTATAGGCAATTCAAAGATCAGAAATGAAATCAGGAAAATACTTTAATGATTTCATTTCTGATTTCTTTACTCTCATTCTTGGGGAATTTTTTTTAAGTACAGGAAAAGAGGCCCCCCGTTAATATTTGCCCATTTCTTCTAGGATTAGAACTTAGACAGAAACAGAACATAGAGTTCCTTAAATCGAACAGAACTGAAAAAAAAAAAAAAAAAAAACCTTTTAATGACATGGCTGAAAAATGAAATGTTTAACAAATGTTATTGCATACTCTACATCAGTAATCATTGCCTAACGACACCAGCTCCATATATTACACTCGGAACAATTCTTAATGCAAGATTAAATGAAGTAGTCTGTGGGAATTGATCTTCACATTAAAATCTTAATTTTTTTCTATTTAACTATATTAAATACATGCTTAAATATTTTAGGTTATTTTTACTATTTTGTAAATATAACCTATAGGCTTATTAATTAGATTATTTTTACTTTTTAGTAAATGTTTAAAAAATAGAGCATGCACATTTTTTTTAAAATTTCTGCTATAGATCATTCTAGTTTGTTTTATTTTTATATTAATGAAAATCTTTAATTTCTACTGTATGGCGCACTGAACAATACTAATAGATTGATTTAGTACACTGCAGACACAAGATTACTATCCTTTTGTTCTATAAGGTTGCTCACATGCAATGTATGCAGAATTGTATCATTTAAGGATAGCATACGAAAGAATGCGTTTCCAGCGAACTCTCAAGGAACACATTTTCAAATCCGACATAAACGAATAAAAATATCGAAATAAATCATTTTTGTATTGTTAACATCGTTTAAATGAAAGTAAACAAAATGCAAAAGTTTTAATTTACACCGCGATCAAACGAAACACTATATTCCGTTTTGTTGAGGGAGAAATCAACGCAGAGCCGGTCCGGACATAAAAACAGAACTATAATCTGATGTTTCAGAATCCCGCCCGAGGGTGGTGATCATCAAAATTCTCATTCCACCCCCCATCTCTCTCCACTAATCACAATTTTAAGCGCTGGCATTGTTTTCTCTTTATTCAAGCGGTAACAAACCCAACCGCAAGCAATGATGACTTACTCTTTTAAAGCTCTTTCAGAAAGATCTTTTAAGGAAAAAAGGGGGAATCCCTCTGAAGGAATTAATAAATAAATACTGGGGGGAAGGAAGGAAGTCTCAATGAAAATTAATTATTGCTCTCTGGAACAGATCTCCCCTTCTTATTCCCTTTTCGAATTTCCTATTGTTTTTTGCGAGTTCGCCGATTGTGTGTCGTTTCGTTATTATTTTAACTTTTTTTTTTCCAAGGAAAAAATTAAAAAATTCTTTTGAAAAAGTCTAGCACTATTTTTTAAATAAAAAATAAAATTCCCTTTCCTCTTACAACTTTCGAAAGATATTTTTTTTTTCGTTCTGCATCCACCCTTCCAACTGTTACAAAAATATGCATGTATAATTGTGAACGTCCTTTTTATGGAGTTCAGCGAAGTTGGACGCTAGGGAGGCAGAAGAAAATATATATTAACAAATAAGTAGAGAAACCAAAAAAATTTTTAAATACTTCTTTTTTTCTTCTCCCTTCTCTTTAGAGTCTTCGTCTTTTGTTTCATATACTCAGAATGCAAGTAATACAAAAACCACAATATTCTTTCAAGTTTCCTTTGCATTTTTTTATTACCCGCCCAAGGCAATTGCAGGGTATTTTTTTTTTAAACTCTTTTTTGTATTATTATTTTCCCTTAATAGTCAAGTCCTTTTCTTTTTCATTTTAATTCCACAACGAGAATATAAAATTTTTAAAATAAATAATTATAAAACGCAGTGTGTGTTGTGTGCAGGGTCTACTGTCTGTGATTCCAAAAGCGTATTTTTTTTTTTTCTTCCATCCACATTGTTTTAATTCTTTCCGGGGGTAGTTGTTCTTTGTTCCGCCTGTTGTTTGCGATTCATTGTATTATTATTTTTTTTTCTAAATATATCTTTTTTTCATTTCTTCAGTACATACTGTATAACTGGGTACAATGGCAAGGGTAACCCTTCTTTTAATACAAATGCTATTTTTTTGGTGCCCCATACATTTTTGTGAAAATTCAATTCGAAATACCGAGGAAAAGAAGGGGGTAGGGAAAAATTCAGTTTTGAAAAGAGAGAAAAAAATTTTTATAGCTGTAAAACAAAGCCGAAAACTAAGTGAAAAACTTTTAATAAGATGCAAGTTTAATTCTAGTAGTGTGTTTAAATTCATTTAATAAAAGGTTTAAGAAAAATTGAATAAAATGAATGCAAAAAGAAGGCATTTATTTTTTCAGATGACAATCCAAAAACGAATACGCGATTAAAAGATGAATGAATGGGTTAAAAAATTTATTAACTAGGGACATAAATTATGATTTTGAACAAAATAATCGTAAACTGTACTAAAATTTGAAATGAGAATTTAGTGAAGTTTGTGTAATAATTTAAAAGTAACAAAAGATACTTGACGTTAAACTAAAAAAAAAAAAAAAAAAAAAACTGATAAGGTAAAAATATTTCTTTAAAATGATTTAGTAATAATAATTCAATATGGATTTCAAGACTGGGAAGTCTCAAACTTATTGGAGCATGATTCTTAATCATGTAATTTTATAGTAAATTGAAACGATTATGCTTAGGTTATTTCGGAGAGTGGTCCAGGATAAAAAAAAAAATTAAAGAAATTTTTGTCTTCCGTACCTTAAAAATTGTGAACATTTTGAGTACTTAATAATTTTTGTTTCAACCAACAAGTTTGGTTAACTTGTTAGTCATTTTACATTCTTCCTTGATGATCTTTTCTTTTCAACGATATTTAATTCTAATGGAGTTTATAATTTTAAGTGGATACCGAGGAATAACAAGCATTCACGCCCGAAATGAGAATTTTGAATGCAGGGCACATGGTCAATTATTAAGCAGCCAGTTATGCTATAGACCCAGTCAGAGACTGTGTTGATAGATGTAATGCATGCTATATTTTCACGCATGCCGTTTCGTTAGTATGTCGTGGTATACTGATTAAGTGTAGACCGCTTCTCTGCATTCTGGCTTATTATTACGAGCCAAGATTAAAAGCAGGATAGTTTGCACCTGCATACTTTCATACCTAGCCCAAAGTTGGGCTCTACGAGAAAGATGGAAGCAGCTGGGTAGGAGTCTTCGCTATTCGAAAGGACTAAGAACCCCGCCCCCAATACTTGACGTATCAGCCCCACAGATCTCATTTCACTCGGAGGATATTGCAACCACGATCTATTTAACATGCCAAAGCCGCCATTAGCAAACACAACAGATCTTCAGTTAGATAGGGATTCGAATTTACTAAATTCCGATACGCAAACTGAGACCCTAATCAATCAAGCCACATTAGTATTTAAAAGGTGGATAGTAGTATTAAAGAGATTTCCTAGCGAACAAAAAAAA
The DNA here is from genome assembly GCA_026290005.1 of Latrodectus geometricus. Lineage (NCBI taxonomy): Eukaryota > Metazoa > Arthropoda > Arachnida > Araneae > Theridiidae > Latrodectus > Latrodectus geometricus. The sequence goes on from JAPDSC010080256.1 coordinate 273,639, forward strand.
AAAAAAAAAAAAAAAAAAAAAAAAAAACTGCAAATTTCTTGCAATAATAAATCTACAAGTGAACATCATTGAAACAATCAGTTTCTGAAACTTACATTCTTTCATTGGGAAAAACAGGAAAGCGGCAGGAAACACTGTTCCAATCCATGATTATAAAGGGCAATATTTGGTGTTCTTCACCCTTCAATATTTAATAGCAAATTAGAAAATGGCAAAGATAAAATTATTAATAAGTATATTATCTTACAATTTCAGTTATTCTTGAGTTAAAAAATAACACAAAATCAACTCACAATCCAAGAAATATTTTCAAAGTGTGACTGAAAATAAGTCTTTCTAAACACATAAGATCACATAAAAAAGTAAAGCTTAACAAAAAAAAAATTTTTTTATATTTTTAAGATATCTATTTTGAGCAATTTACAAGATGAAATAAGCCGGAAGCCGTTAAAGAAAATACAAATCTCATGCACATTAAATCAGAGCTGAATATTCTTGAAATTCACAGAAATATGATTGAATAATTCTAAAAAACTAAATATTACTTTAGTAGTATTGAGCAGTAATTCTCATTCACTATGTCACAACACTTTTGTGTGCAGCCTAATTAATAAATTGTGTCGCCAAATTTTAAAAATATAGTTAACAAAAAAAGCATTATAATTTTTAGTATGAGTAACGTTTGTTTAAATCAAAGAAAATTACATTATAAAAGAAAACTTATTTTTACAGTTAAGTACCATATTTTTACAGTTAAAAACTTTTTTTTATCTTCGATAACTGTGATCTTTCATGAAGTGAAATATTTGCCCCACGTTAAGAAATTTCAAGTGTTCCCCCAGTATCTGCAATTATAACTTTCTACAACTTACTGGTGTGAAGTCGTATCAGTATTAACCAACATAAAAACGAAAAAAAGATTTTAACTGCTAATGACTTAAATGTACAAATGACGTTATTAGAGTAATATTGTGTCATTTTCACGACCGAGATTATCAAAAAATATCAAGCTAAAATGTTTCATTAAAAAATATCCTTATTAATACAACGCAATTAATCCCTCAATACGTACTGTTGTTGTAATACATATATTAATTTAATTTACATTCAAACTTATTAATTATCATAAACCGCATATTGCACAGCGCATAGGAAAGTAAACAACTGCTAAACTTATTCTTGTTTATGTGCCAGCAAAATTTAAAACCTTAAAAAGCGGGCCGCGACAAAAAAAAAAAAAAAAAAAAAAAAAAAAAATTAAAAACTACTGACTTTCAGTATTAAATGTTATTCAATAGTATTGAAATAAATTTTTCTAAAATCACGATAATCTATTAATAGCAATCAATTAGGCAAAAATAATCAAAATTTGTACCAGAAATATCCATCAACGAAATGTTGTTTAATGCATAAATCATGTGAAAAAGATACAAGGCAATGAAATAAATCCTAGGTAACGATAGTCATTACAAAGAAAGATTAAACGACTGTTTCGAGAAGAGTGAAAACGTTGAAGAGTGAACTAGTAAGGTCATATCTGGGTGTGTGAGCGAAATACGGACACTGGAATCCAGACACAGAGCTAGTTAACAGCATTAGAAGTCTGGCGGTTGTCCTACAATAAAATGAGTTCTCATGCACATTATTGGACAGTTAATGGTTTGCGTGCCCTTTATCAGTTAACCGGGTTTAAAAATTGGTTAAAATGTGTGCGACTATCAAAATAAAAGAGGATGCTTGAGTATAAGTAAAGAAAACAAATAAAAGGTGCAAAACAATCTTTATGAGGGATTGTTTCATTTAACCTATTTGAAATTAGTAAAATTACCAGACAGACATATAGCAAATATTTCCAATTAAAGAAACTGTTTTATATGTTTAAGAGCACTTAATGCGTATAAAATATTTTTGTTTTGCCGATGTGGTTTCCTCTTTTCCTGGGATAGCGTTAAGACAATGGTAGTAGAAAGTCTAAAGGTCCGAGGTTTGATCCTCGGGCTGAGAAAGGTCGACGATAAAACTGAGAGTACCAAGCATGCTTAGCAACTAAGCTGGGGAATTTTACGTTAGATTTACCACATAACTGGAACGTATTCTTCGATACTCAGGCTTTGGTCAAGAAAACAGATATAGGCACAGTAAGCCTGGACCCTCACCCCCCCCACACACACCTGTGGGCTGTCATGCCACACAGTTTAGTCTAGTAGAAAACCAAAAGCTGTTAAGGTAATCGGTAATCTACCGCGTAACCTACCTTCAACAAGTACTTTTCATAGAGTAGATCTTATCTTTGTTTCTTCTCGTGTGATGTGAACAACACCTAGACGTAGATGCAGAATCGCAATATTTATGTCTCATCATTCATCATCAGCTGAAATCGAACCCAGAAAGTTTTAGAAGAATGCTGTTTTGCCACTAGACATGGTGAGTCCCATTAAATAACATCTGACTTTTTCATCCATGGAGTCAAAAAATAAAATTCCTCGAAGACGTTAAGGTTGATCAGTATTAAGGACAAACTTAAGGTGGTTTGGTTTATGACCTTCGACCGTTCCCCCCTTTTTTACACGAGGAGTAACTGGACTAAGACGCAAGGTTGATTCAAGTGTACAACGAACATCTAAGCCTGAAGTAGGAATTGAATGCAAAAACTATTGAGATAAAAATAAACAGAGAGATAATCATTCAGCAGATTGCTCGGCAAGGCATTTCTTGATATCGTATCAAGACCCGGATGTTTACGCAGAAAGAAAAATGTCCTCTTTAAGTTTGTTGAAAAGGAATTAATTTGCCGTAGTGTGAGCAGGTATTTCCAAAAAGGAGATTCCGGAAAACACTCGTGATACCGACTTTTCCGCAGTATCGGATTTCGCTCTAACGCAGCCCCACTGCACATTTTTCAATTCCACTGCACAAAATCTATTAATTGAACGACTGCATCCTCTTCCCTTCGCAGAAAAATGCAGCCGCCAAACGACAAAATAAACAAAGCGGTGGGGGTGCGAGAGATCGACAAACGACTTTTGGACAGAAAAGGGGAGAAAAAAAGGGAAGGCATTTTGTTCCAAGACGGGAAGGGTCATTAGTCACGAATGCAAACAGGTGTTGCGACCGAAAAGCACGGCAATTATTGGTGGTGATGGATGGCGGCGACCGGCATTCTTGACTTCATTCAAATAGACAACGACGTCCGGGGAGGCTCGAATTGAAACCTTCGAATTCGCACCACTTCGCTGCCCAGATTAATCTGATAGGACACTCCCTCGCGGCACATAATATTTGGAGCACTTTGAATAATTAAGACTTCACTTCGTCTGCATGCGCGAAAGCAATCGCTGACATGTATTTTTATTATTATTTATAAATGTCAATAACACGTTGCATATTTCTGACATAAATTTTACAATACTATAAATTAAATTGAAGTAATTTTATAATAATATATACATATAAGAACAAATCTAATTTTCAGCTATCAAATGGAGTACCAAAAATTACTTTCTTTTTCTGTTTGAATACTTATAAATATCATAATAATTATATGGCGTTCAGTATATAATATCTGTATACAAACAAGTATGACATTTGCTTGAAGGAATTCTAAACATGATATAAGTAAATTCGTCACATAATATAAAAAATTCATTTGAGTGGATTTGGTTTGTCATTTAACGGTCATTTTTTGCACACGAGGGCTAATTACACTGGCTTAAAGTGGATTCCAAACTCCTACGAGCATCCAACCTAAGGTTGGATTCAAACCCACAAACTACTGAACTAAAGGCAGAGCGCTAACCATTTGGCTTCGTTTTAATAGGGTTACTTATCATTCTACGATCATTTAAAGTTGAACGATGCAACCAGGAGAAGCAGTCCGTAGTAGATTCCGAACCATTACAACTACGCACGCCAGAAGTGGGAATCGAATATACGAATTGTTGAACTGAAAATCAAAACGCCATTTATTCAAATGCCAGATAGCTCGTAATTTCGCTTTAATATAACGAACCCTTTTAGAGAACAATGATATATTTCATTTGTACATCTTGCACAAATGAATAAAGTAGACGTCTAAGAAACTATTATAAGCGTGAAATGTTTTTATAAATAATGAATCTATGCATCTAAGATAAAAAGATATACTGATTAAACGTCACAGAGTGTATTTTCTGAGTTCAAGTCCATGAATTGTAGATGTTTTCACAATCTTTAAATTTCAAAGAGAGAGTATGGGAATATTAATAAAATTTCAAATTCACTGAACAAGTAGTGATGTATTTCATCAACATAAATCGAAAATCAAACACTAATACAATTAGATAATCATTTCCTCCAATTATCGTAGTTAAAAATGACTTAAGTACTGCCTCAGCTTCAACTTTAGCATGTGCTCATTAGGAAACGTAAAACTTCACGTTGATATCCTTTTTTTTTTCCCCGGAGTTAACAAATGTTTACTTCTTTTTTATGAAGTGACAGGAACCTTAAGAACGTGGATCGACCGTCCCACAGCGCCCAGGGCTTCATCTGGGGTCCGAGAAAATCTTCCGCAGTTTACAGCGGATTCTTTGACTTCCTTAATAAGTTCTCCACTAATTAAGTGTGTCCTGCCACCCCCTAACCCTCCCTCCTGAAGTGATTTTGGATGACGCGCTCCAGCTGCTTCCTGCACAGGCATCTAATCATCCGAAGCGTCGCATTTGAATGCTGGAGGCTCCCTCCACCTTCCAACAGAATCTAAAAGATCGTGTTTAATTTCCGTACAGAAGAAGCCACTCAGCTTCAATTCCTGACAAAAACGCTACCTATTTTAGATTATACACTATGAATTTATTTTATTTTTATAAATATATATATACGCACACAAACATATCCAGTCACACATATATTTTTAAATTGTCAATTTTAAGAAAAATTATTTTAAAACTAATACAATAGAAATCTAACAACTCTCTCTTTTTCTCTTGATAGTCTTAATTTAAATTTCATTATTATTACTTTTTGTAATGTACTAAAGCACATCTTTCATCTACATGAAATGAACACTTTATTACCAACAAAACTTCCAAATGTACTGAATCAACAAAACTTCAAAGTTAAAAAAATCATCGTTTACTAAAAATCGTGAAGCATTGCACATAAAAAATTATATAATAGAAATATCAAAAAACGTTTGTACTAACAAAATTAAGACAAAAGAGCTCATTTTTTCCAAAATATTTAAATGTTATCATAAAAAGTAAATTGTAATTTTACAATTTATAAAAGTATGACAAGATAGTAGAATTAAAAAATTCTTTTATTTTCCGTTTTTGTCACCCACCTTTCTGCACAAGGAAAGATTCATACAAATTAATAAAAAAATTAATAAAAGAATTGAAAGTGTAACCAATGTGTGTTTCTTACGGATTTCCGGATAGAAATAATAATAAAATTAATAATAAAAAAAAAGTGTTAGAATTAGCGAAAATATCGCAAGTCTTTAGTCCAATTCGAGCTTTAAACAGTTTTTATTAATAATACAGATGGGGATATGAACAAATTAGGACAACAGATCCGACATTTTATATAAAAAAAATAAATGGCATGTGCTAAAAAATAAGTTTTTATGTATGTATAGCGATTTCTAAAAGAAGATCTGAAGTGAAATAATCATGATAAAGAGAAATAAATATAATAAATGCAACAATCCGTTTAAAAATAAAAGAAAAAAAAAGGTAAAAAATAACAAAATTTTTACATTTAATACATAAATGGCATAATCAATGAGGAAAAAACTATAAAAAAAAAATCACAACTGAATTTGCATGCACCCCACTGCGAACTGAACATTTATTTTTTTCCTCTCTTTCCAGGTAGGAGGCGTGCATGCGATCTTCGCCACGAGATGGCGGGCTAAGATAAGCCACCAAGAAGAGTTGCCATTCTTCCCTAGCTAATACATGGACGACGCCGTGGGGCAGATACCCGGTGCTGCTCTCTCCCGTGGACCGACCAGCTTTGGCAGAGAAAAGACAGAAGTCAAAACAGAGTAAAAATGAAAGGGAAAAAAAAATATTCTAGGCCTTTCAAAGGCAACTTTTCTCACTCCACCCTCCTCTTTTAAGGGTGGACAAACCGAAAAGGGGGAGGGGAGGAACGGTTCCGAAGATAACTGACAAGAAAAACGTTAGGAAAAATTTTCGCGCAGATTCTTCTTCCACTTCACAATCCCCCCCCCCTGTCCTAGCGATCTAACCAGCACCGTCATCTTTGCGAAACTTCTCGCAAAGTTTTTTACTTCTTTTTTTTTAAAAAAAAATATATTTTTATCTAAATATTTAAAAGATTCTTTTTTTTTTTCGACAGTTTAAACGAGTAAAATGATACAGGACAGTCAAATCTCTAACATTCTGAATTATTTATACACATACAAATACACTTACTGACCTCATTGACAACATGAATATATAAATATCTGATAGAAACTCAATAGAAAATTTAGAATAGTGGAACCTTTTTCTCAATTTCACTCGACTTTTCCCACGAACAATCTCAACAAAATAATTTATTTACAGTAAAAACATATTTCAATTATAATATTTAACCACTTTTTAATTCTAAGTTAAATAATTAAATCGATTACTAAAGGAATATACATTTTAATTTGATCTTATATCGTATAAATAACCGTGATGAAATATTAAAGGCCATTTTTCATATAAAATCAATGGAATAACCTAACTGCAAAAAAAGGGGGGGGGGTTGGTTAAAATTTTTGTGAAATGATTTCTCGAGAATGACTTCCATTTTAATTTGTAAATACACTTAAAATGCTTCAATTTTGAATAAATGTATTTATTTAAAAAAATAAATAGAAAAATTTAAAAAAATGAAAATTTTGGAAATTGTTAAAATTTAGAGAGAAATTTATGAAAATTTAAAGAATATTCGTCATATCGGCATATAATAAATGATTGGAAAATCCATTGGCGCTTAATTTAAGAGATAAATATTTATAAATTTAGACAGAGTACTTTTTCACAAAATCATTCCCAATGGTGCAATTATTTCAGGGTGAACTTTTCTAATAAAAAATGTAGTTCTTTTAAATATAATAAAAATAACGTGAAAACATTGATAAAATAATTTCTTCTTTATTTTTCATATGAAATAATTTCTGTAATTGCAAAAAATATAAAACAATTTTTTTTATTGAAAATATAGCAAAGATATAAAATATTATGTATAAAAAAACCTCTAACTAAAATAAAGTATAACTTCTATGCAAACTTTATTTTTACAACTATTTTTTTTTGTATCATGAATACTTACTCAAAATTTAATTTTATTCGAAAGAAAAATATAAAGTATACACAAAATAGCAAGCCAAATTGGCAAAAAATATTTTAGAATAAAAGTTTTATATACTAAAATATATAAGTTTTAAGAATATATAATTTTATAGATTTTAAAAGACAATACTCAAAGTAAGATTAACTTATATGAAAAGCGAAATAAAAATACTTTCAATAAATATTTCTTTAATTTACTATTAACAATTAATTTACATTTAATTTGTTAGTTTTCATCCGAAAGATGGTAAATTATGAATATTTTTAATTATTTTTAAAAAAGAAACATTGACCGTGATTTTTACACAGCTTTATCCTCCACATAAAAAAAAATAAATAAAATAACACATAATCAATTTTATTCCATCAACGCTTTTCGTCGACTGATCCAACCAATTTGTTTTCAACAAATCGATAAGTTAAAAGCATACAAACGATAAAAATAATAAAAAGCTGCAGAGGGAAAAAATGCAACCCCTCAACAGTTACCGATGCTAAGATAGCATACCGGGGCGCTCACGACACAAAAAAAAAAAAAACACGATTCCTATTTTTACAGTTTAAAACACTAATACATATGTATCATATTGTACAATATTTATAATCTGTCAAAAGCGTTTAATATGGCTTTTTAAGGAGGCAATGGGGCTTTCTATTTTTCTTTTTGCTAAGGATGAAAACGATTCGGGGAAATAAAGGGGGGAGGAGGGAGAGGGCAAGGAAAAAATATCCCTTAATATCAGAATCTTCACTGAATGCATTTCCGACTGCAAGTTGCTCCGCACCCAGAAAACGATCCAAGAAAAACCATCAGTACAGTGGGGGGAGGAACACATCTGATTAATGACCTTTCGGCGTTATTGATGGCGTTCGGAAACGACCCCTTTTTTCGCTTCCCCTCACAGGTACCAAGTTACATTATTACACAGGTGAGGAAAGTTTTTTCGCCCCTCACTGTTTGGCATCTAACACCAAGTTGCTATAATAGACCCACTCTTCTACATGTCATTTAAGGCTTGCACAGTAGCTGAGATGAGGGGCTCCTCAGTCTCAAATGGAAAGAGAGAGAGACACTTATTGGAGGAGTGTTTACTTGGAATGAGATTAATGATTGCAATCCAGCCAACAAGCGATCGGCAAGGCGTGCAGTCGGCCTACCTCGCGACATGCGCCTGCTATAAAGCGGATGCCCACCTGAGGAAACAAGCCATGACATCAGATTGGATACTTAGTTAATAGAAAAGGCAAGATTTTAGTTCCAACAGAACAAACTGCGTTTGCTCAGACGCCCCCTGCAACAACACAATTCGACGTTTAGCACACGATTGTCATAAAACGTGGCGTTATGCCTTGCGCAAGACCGCTGCTCAAACAGATCTTCCACGTCCGCATGTCGCCAAAAAACAGCTTTGAAACAAAACAACTCTTCGCGCATAGTAACAGGTGCGGGTATCTGTGGGAATGTCATAAAATTCCATTATTTAATTATGTCCATATTCTGCATTCAGAAACACAGGGAGAAGAAATTCAGCCGATCACTGATAACACAATAAATAATTATATTGTCAGTAAAAGTTTCTGTTACTAAATTATGTGTACATTGAATATTGCACATTGTGTTACATGCCAAAAATTACCATAAATAAACAAAAAGAATTTTTTTCTTGAATCTATTAAAAGAAAAGTCGAGTACAAATCTGTACCCACAAAACATATATTTAAATATATTTATAGGTGACAGGAATAATAATATAGTGTTGACATAGCTAAATATAATAAAATTGATGAAAGTCTGAACAAACAGCAAACAATTAGAATTGTAGTCCATTTATGGATAATATACTTGTATCAAAGCAAAAAGTGCCTTCTTTATAGGAGATGTACGTCTATGGACACAGCAACTATGTATTTAATGACTAAAGAGCAATTGCTTCATTTTAACTTAGACTAATAAAACAAGTTTCCAATATTTTCCACAGTGTGGCGAAAAACATTCCAACGTAGAATTAAATTCAAATAAGTGATATTGTATGTCCATATGAAGTTAAGGAGATTGTCTTGGCGTAGAGGTTAAGTTTATATACAGTTTATACGAAATAGGGTACCAAGTGAAACCATAATAGCTTTTGATCAGACAAAAAAATTCTGTCAATAGTATCTAATAATTATATTCATTGTATGTTTGATTCTCCTTTTAAGGAAAATAACAAAGTCCACAGTTGCATCTATTTTGCTGTTTTCCCTAAAATAAAAGTAGCTTTATTTTACGGAAAACAGCAAAATCCAAAGTAGCTCGCAATGTTACAGTTAAATGCTAAATAATACCGAAAAACACATAATATATAAATCATAATAATCTATAATTTAGATATGAAACTTAAAATATAAAGCAGATATTCTACAAATTTAATCGGGGAGGGGGAGTGTATACTGTCCTCAACACATCCAGCATATTGAGTCTCAAACATGCTTTTGCCAAATCTACTTATTTACAATTTTACGCACTTCTGAGCCGTCCAACCTGTCTAGTGGATAGCATACCTGACTACAGATGGGTGGGACCTGGGTTCGAATTCTGGCTCGGGCATGGATGTACTTTCTTTCTCTCTCTCTCTCTTTCTTGTTTTTGTCCTTCCTTTGGGTGTGAATGGTTGCCTACCCTATAAACGGGTCCGTTATGGCATGTGTGTACTGAGGAAGTCGGACTCCCCACTAAATATGGTTCAGTTGGAAAAGTGGAGCAGCGCACCTTATATTGCCAGCCTGGATGGCACACGACAACAACAACGCACTTCTGAAAACCTTAAAATATTTCTCAGAAAACTTATTATCTCAGTAAACTCCCTATTAAACAATATATTTAAAAATTTGATAAATAAGCTAACTTAAAAAAGTACACATAAACTATATTATAAATATTTACAGCACAAAAAAAAATCATTAAAACATTTATTGACATTACCAGACATTTTGAATTAAATTTCGTAACCAATGTGCTATACAAGAAAACATATTTTACGCTTTAAAAATATTCAAAAATGCTTAACATGCTGAAACTACATAATAAAAACAGGAATAGAAGGAGAGATAAAAGGTCTCTTGCTGTTTAAGTAAATTGGTTAATAAAACGCGATAAATTCTCACCTTTTCTGTGAACAGAACAATCAAAGAACAAGAATAGGATTTACCTGAAAAAAAGAAGGAAATATTCTATTAAAAACATTACAATGGGAATTATAGGAAGAAGGAAATTTATTTAAATCATTATTCATCGATGAAAAAATAGCAATGTACATTACATAATAGAGAATGACTATACACAAAAGAACAAACGGTTTACAGTTAAATATAAATAAATCATAGGCTGTAATGGCTCCAATGATTATGTAATTAAAGTTAAAAATTCACAACCAAGCGTATAAACCTTTTTTCTGACAAGTTTGCATTTTATTGTCTTCAGGTGTAATGATTATGCACATTTATAGACGTATTATTGACGAAAATCATTATTAGCCACATGAGATGGTTTGAGATGTAAATACAAAGATTGCTAGCTTTCTATGCAAATTTACAGTGAAATCTTCATGCATATTTTAAGTATTTATCATGTGTTGCAGAGTCAACGTGGCTAAAACAGATTTAGTTTAAGAAAACATTGAAATGTTTTTAGAAAGTTAAAAAAAATAATGACCATCAACGTCATCAATATAATATTTCTTTAAACTGGAACTTAAAGGAAATGTTAGTGCCCTGAATCCAGTATGGCAGCTCTAACTATACAAAGGTTGATATTGGAGATGATAGTACCTTAATCTTTAATAATTTGTAAGTTCACTTTCATTTCAATCGTGGATTCTTCAGATGATTCAGATTGGTTTGGTGTGTATGACGTTCACGTGCTATTTTTTGCACACAAAAGTTAATTAGAGTAATAATTTATAAGATCAACATCCATCTCAATGGTGGATGTTTGAGATGGTATGTTTCGCTTGGCTGTCGCTCAATTGTTATATTATACACGAAATTTGGTTTGGTTAGGCTTGTATGACATTCAATGGACATTTTTTGCACACAAGGGCTAACTAGACAGAGTTCTACACTTTAAAGTGGATTTTGAACCACTAGAAACATACAAGCCCAAAGTGGAATTCAAACTCAGGCTACTAAGCTGAAGGAAAAAGTGCTACTCATTTGGCTGCCAGCTCAGCTATACACACGATAGTTATTTAGGATAGGATTCCGAATCAGTACAAATATCTATGAATGAAGTGAGAATCAAATCCACGAACTGCTGAAACGAAGCCCAGACCTCTCACTATTCGGCAAGATGATTTGCAAGGGATTTTCAACAGCAATACACACCTACACAGTATTTTACAACCTTTATGGAACTAACCTTACTTTGTAACCCTTCAATTATTCTGGGCAACTCAACAGGAGGAAACCTGTGAAATTTAAAATCTGACATTACTTGAACAAACATCATACTTTGTACACAAATCCAAAAAAAATAAGAAGGAAAGAAAAATGGTACGTTATTTGAAGTCCAATCCTAGAGGGAAGGGAAAAGAAAGCACGGGGATCAAGTCCCAAACCTGGATACACAGATGAAGATTGCGTTTTGGATCAGTGGAAACTGTTTGAGAAGGGCTTTGACGAGAAGTTGCATGGATTTGGAGAAAAAAGACCCAGGTGGTCTCGGTATCTCGCTCATTTGTTTACGGAGTCCCTTGGAAACGCAATCAGTGACTTTTCCAAAAGGGTGCCCTGATCCCGCCATCCCCAGTAGCGGGATTTCACACTCAGTCAATATTGAGAGATTAGTTTTGTGATCGGATGGGGGAGCGAAAGGCTGACAAATCGATCGAATCGGACAGGAATGAATTGCATTGTGCTGAGACGACCCCCAGTCATGCTATAATATACGAACTCTACAAAGATTTACTCAAAGTTTAAATAAAGCGTCTTTTGTTCAGATACAAAGTTTAAACATTTGTGTGGGTCAGAAAAATTCTCTTTTAAAATTGATCTTGACAGATTATCATTAAAATTTTGTAACTAAAAAATAAAATAAATCACAAATGTTATCATGTTGGCGTGTTTATATATAATCCCCAACTACTTTTCTTTTCCTTCCTCATCCATCATAATGGAGAAATATTTCCCCTTTATGAATTTGTACAATTCAAAATAGAAGCTGAAGATTTAGTACTTTTTTATGTTGTGGTAAGTACAGTAACACGATTCAGAAGAAAAACGAAAATATGAAATACAAAACACTGCAATTCAACAATTAAATTTTCTGAATGGATTAAAATCTAGACCTGATTGCTATGTTACAAGTTACTAATCTGACAAGAATCGGAGATTGAATCCAACAAATTTTCTGTTAAAATTCACACATCTAAATGTGACTGCTAACGAAACAAGTTGCTGTTTGCCAAGAGTCGGTGACTGTGTGTGAATACTATTAAATTAAAAATAAATGTTCTTAAACTCAATAAAATGTCGTACGAATAAAATACAGAGATTATTACATTTTAGATAAGCCTCATTGTCAGTCACTAAGAGATTATTTTTCTGGAATCTTTTCCGTACAAAATGTCTGCAACATTTCGTTTATTTCCCGAATTCGTGAAACGATTTAACAGAGAATTCTTAAGAAGAAAAAAAAATCAGGAAGGACATGTTTGAAAATGAATAATAATAAAAAAAAGGAAATAGAGAAATTCTCCTAATCATACGTCAAGGTTCAAAGATAAAAAGTAACAGAGCAATCTCTCTTTCGGAAGAAAAGAAAAATAATAATCCAAACTGAGACTGGTGTGGAAAAGTCAACAAGAAGATACCATTCAAAAGAACAAGCAAGAGAATCTAATCAGTTAAATAGGGATTAGATAATATTTTCTCGCACATACTCCAACACCAGATAAACGCCAGAAGCCATCGAGAGGGCATGAAAAGCGCCGCCATTTTCAGCCACGCATCGCTTTGTTGCCATTCTTCATCGACTTTTTTTATGATGGATCAAGAGGAGTTGGCCCGCGTGACACCCATCATGCTGCAATTTGATTTCCAGGCGCTCCTCATTTTGGCACACAAGCCAGTCGATGTAAAAGAAAGTGCTCCATGAATTTATCTACCGTAAACTAAGCAGTTCTATAGCTTTCTGTAACAGAATATGGAACTCAGAGTTTGATAAATATAGAAACTGAAAAACATTAGTTCTATCTAGTAAGTAAGTATTCCACGATTTATCTATAATAAACTAAACAGTTCTACAGCTTGCGATAATACTACACAGACTCAACATTTGATAAACTAAATAGTTCTATTTTGATTTGTTTGTTTTACAATTTGTATTAAAACATGGAAGTAAAAATTTCTTCCCATTTTTTTAATTCGTCGAATTTAATTGGTTTTAACTATTAAATCGGTAAACTGAATTAAAATTCATTAATTTCATGTATTAATTAAAAAACTCTAACTGAAAAAAATCTGTGCATACTTGAGGAAGTCAATGACGGCAAAAAGTATTCTACGATATATCTGTTATAAACTATACACTTATAGATTATGTTAAAAGAATTAAAGTTTGATAAATATAGACAAAATAAAATAGAATTAGTAGATCGATTTAGTTCTATCAACTAAAAATAAAAAAAAGTTTCTAATTAAAAAAAATAACTAAATAGTCTTATAACGTACAAAAATAGGAATAAAATAATTTATTCCTACTTATCAAGTAAATAGTTCTTATTGTAAAAGATTTACACGCATATCTTTAAGAAAACTGATAATGCAAAATACATCAAAGAATCTAGAATAAACATTTCGAAGTTAAGAAGGTTTCGTTCTTGAAATAACGAAACTTTTTTTTTTATTTAAATAATTTAAAGCAAGAAAATTTACAATATAGTTGAACGAAAATAAATATTAAGAATCAGAAATGAGTCATTCTTTCCATTTAATTATCTAAAGCATTTTTCGCCGATGAATAATTATAATTATGTTTGATCTTATATGCGACTGTAATTTATTGTTTACTTCAGGCAAATTAAAATAATATCCAAACAGACAAAAGTTATTTATATGGGTACCTTTTTAATCTTACTAAGATTCTCGTGCATAATTATGGTGAACCATTTGTAGTTCCTTGAACACAAATGTAAATTTCTCTCAATTAAACAGGGGAATAAATTTTTCTAGCAACCAAATAAAATCCTATTCATTTTATTGCAGTGTAAAAAGTTTTAATAAATATTGAAACTTCAAAATAAAAGACTTTTAAAATTGAATATATATTTTCATTCATACATTTAAAACATAATTTTTAAAATTTTCCAAATCATAAAAGATATACAAACGATTTGCGACTTAGTCCTAAAGTTCACTGAACATATTCGCACATTAACCTCAAAAGAAAGTTTAAGAAACGCTTTCCTTCTTAAATTCTGAAGCCATATTTTCGAGAAAATTTTGATTTTTACTATTTACAGAAAACTTGTCTAAATTTTGCTTGTAATTGAAAATACCTGCAAATAATTCTTATTAAAATAAGCTAACTTGTATTGAAATAACTGACTTTATTATGAGCTAGCCCAATTTTTATTTTTTTTAAAACTTTCGAAGTCTTTTTAAAAATTCCTATTTAATTTTTTTAATGATTTATGATCTTGAACATTAAAAATAATACAATTACTATGATAATCTTCTGAGAGAGAGAGAAATTACCGAACTATAAACAAAGTACCGTGTATGCATTCAGACATATATTAGTAAGAAATAATATAAACTATTTTTTTAAACTATTTAAAGCAAACAATATTTCTAAAATGAAATTCTAAAAGAATTGTATTGTAAAAAAAAAAAAAAATCACGTATTTTAATATTAGAAAACTCATTCTATGAATAAGTATCTAGATTAAATAATATGATTAAATTTACCAGTAAATAGCATTATGAATACTTAATTATGAATTTACAGACCCTTAATGCGATAAATTACACATATCTATTCTAAAGTATATTATAAAATGAATAAAATTTCAATATATACTGATTTAAGACCTCATTTGATCAAAAGGCACTAATTTAAATAAAAATGAATTACAGAAAATGAATGGAAATAGTTCCGTTGAAGTCTTTGCAAGATAATCTAAAATAAATAACTCGGAGACTTCTTTGTGAGTCATTTAAGATAACATAAATATTTTGGATAACAAAGCACAAAGAATACCCGTGAGTTTATTGTACTTAAGGAGAATATGGTTGAATTTCGATCAGCAGAAAGATAATCTTACAGTTTAAATGACTGCATATTGTGCGGCAACCAAGGCCCATCCCTATGGCTCTAAAGTCAATCAAGAAGAAATGACTGCATTCTTTCATGAGAAATTACTAAAAGGTTTTGAGGGAGCAAATTATATCATTGCTAGTTTATGAAACAGAATCAATATTGTGGCACCATACTTGGAGGTTAATTAAATCTAGACACTAATTTTTAACCAATTTCAATCGGAAAGTGGTTGAGAAGACGAACCACCAGAATTCAAACGAGTGTGACGAAGGACACGGAGCTTTGTCCTCGCTCGCACCTGCATGTGACAAAACCGTGATGGACAGCCTTTTGAAACGAAGGGTTTCCTGCGTTCGATAGCACGTCTTTTTCGATAGCAGTTCGATCGGTTTTATTTATTTTTTCCACGATAACGTTAAAATATAAAGATGTCAGATTCGGAGGTTTTGATTCAACGTCGGTGGAAGATTTATTGGGTCTTTCTCCCCATGACCTGGCGCCTAACGAGAACTGACAAAGGTTTTGGGGAATTTTCGGTCAGAAGGGTTCATGTCATTGGAACGAAGGATAAAACAAATAGTGCGACATTTCCCAATTTTGTAATTACGATTTCGGCACACTCCATTTCATTTATGCAACGAACAGAAGCTCCTTTTGCGTACGTTACAAAAGTTATGCCATGCAGAAGGAGTCCTTTTTGCGCCAACTGTTCTCCCATTTAAATTAAGGCAGTACTTTATATACACGGCACCACAATTAAAATGGCAGCAAAATTACCGCCAACTTTAAACTTCTCGTATACAGTTCGTGTATTAACATATATCTGTGAATACCTTCAATAAAGTACTAGAAGACTTATCTTTAGCATAAGATTTTCGTCACGCGAATTTCGGTTCTGATCTTGTCATGCATGATCTTCTGGGTTTAAAATTTTTCACACACCATAGTCCCATAATTTATATATAGTTCCATTTCATACTAATTTGCATATATTCAATTTCGAGTGAATAGATATTTTTCCTTGAAGAATGAAATAGCAGCTTCCTCTTTCCAAGGCACATTATGATTTTTTTTACGAATGTTTGAATTAAAGAAGGTATATTACGATTTAACACGATTCAAAAATATTTAGGGGTGGTCTTCATTTGGGTTATTTCCTTTTACATTATTTTCGATTAATCGCGGAATCACGAACATCAAGAAGTACCAAAATTATTAATAACTTTTAATGAAAATCATTACATATCGTCTCTTCGAAAGCCCTGAAACAACAAAAAAGTTCATTCAAAATAACAACATATTAGACTTCCATTCAAACAAAAATTTGATGAGAGCCACTTAAATACATTCGTTATACATGGAAACTTCTTGAAATTGAATTTTCAGCTATAAATACCATTGATGCATATTTCGGAGGACTTTCAAAATAATTCATTGTACTGGGGATTTCATTCATACAATTTCGATGTGATGCAACTCAATTTTTCGGCGTCATCTATACGTCTGAACTTCAGGATACGCTAAAAAGAGACTGCGAAATATACCGCTACATTCAATATATGGAGATTTTCTTTATATCCTATTTCCTTCTAAAAGTATTTTATAATGCCCGTGTAATATGCACATTAGCGACGCATGAAATTGCACAGGAACTAGAACAGTTTTTAAGTCCTAAGACAGCTTTTGCCCATCTACAACCTCTCCATCTGCTCTGAATTCATGGAAAAGAAAAAACACGATTGAGTTTTCTTTTAAAGTTAATAAAGCTGTTAACAATTAGATTAATTATTTTCCTTAAAAGAAAATTGAATTATAATCTGAAAAACACAATCCATGTGCCTGTGTACTGGACAGAATAAAAGTCAGGGATGGTAAGATCTGGAAAAAACGAGGATCAAGAGTACAAGGGAATGAAAACCTTGACCGCCGGGTTCAGAGAAGCGGTGATAAAACACGCGATTATCCGCAAAAAAAGGAAAAAGAAAAAAAAAAGGCAAACAAGCAGGACGCTATCTCTCGAGTCGAAAATATACACAACTTGCTGACGCACATTTTTTTGTCAGTTGAGGAGGCATCACGTGGAAGTGAAGCAACAAGCAAGATAGAAGCATTATCGTTCCCTCAGAAGGTATATGGGCACGAATCAATATCCGGTTAAAAAAGTTGATAGCGGATTATTATTCCGAGTGAACGGTTGCAGTGACGGGTGTCTTTCAGTCTCCAGGAGCAGAATTAGTTATTGAAAGCAGAAGTGTGGGCAATAAAGATGCGAGGATGACAAACAGGTCGCTGCCTTCACTCATCCTGTCGGCTTGCAAGTGACGATGCCCTGCTTTTAACAGCAGCAAGAGCCGTCAGAAAAATGAAGAATCGTTGAGAAGCAAACGTATTATCGATCAAATCCAAAATGATACAGTATTCAGCTTCCATGCACATCCCGCAAACGATTCCTTTCGACTGGAGATCTTGGCCAATAAAAATTACAAGCTGCTCAATCAAATAATTAATATTTGAAAAAGAGAATCTTATTATCATAAATATAATATTTGTTTATTTGTCACTCAATGGGTGTTTCCCCCCCCCCACACTCGAAATCTTGTTTGACCGAGAAATCCTATTTGATCAAGGTAGTTTCTGAAGCATTACAATCTTCCAAATCCGCGGTAGAATCCGAAACCACTAGAGGTAGAACCGAATTTCAGAGCGCCAAACATACGGCTGCTCTCTAACAAAATCATAAATTGCAAAAAAATTAATAAAGAAAGAGTTTTTTCTTTCAATACAACAAATTATTTGTTTTAACAATCATTGTGTGTGTAGCGTAAAAACTGTCAATAGTTTGCTAAGACTCGTTAAGGAACTTTATTTCTTAAAATTGTTTAAATATTTCAGACAAAAACAACCTATAAGTAATAACCTTTGTAAGTCCTTTGATTTACAAATATTACAAATAAGAGTAACATAAAATTAACCTAACACAGTGATATATGATATCTATAATTTTAAATTTATGCAAATTAATTAAATAGAGTAGTTTGTTAATAATTTCCATTCAATCTGAATCTACATCAATCTGTAAAAAAAAATTGTTAATTTATTGGAGTGCATTATTTTTCTCCCCTTTGCGTCCTGCTTTCATTCTAACTCGGGATGCGGTTTCCAACGCTTCGGAAATCATCATTAAGCAGTTTATAATGGAAACAAGAAAACTAAAATTAAGAATTAAAAAGCACAATTTTAATTTTAAAAAAGTATCATTCTTAGTCCAACTCTTGTTCTACTTGTACCTGAAACCACTCAACTCAATGATAAACAATGATAGTCGAAGAACCCTTCAATCAACCTTTAGTTACTTCGCTCGGTATTCATACATCCAGAAAGGTTTAAGCGGAGTCGTCAAAATTCGCGCCAAAAATCTGGAAAAGGCGCACGCGTGGGAGGGTGAGGGAGAGCAAGCAGCGAAGAAGAGAAAAGGGCTCACCGCAGCAGGACGCCGGTCGGCCGTGGCGGCGGCAGCCAGAGAACCGGCGCAGCGGGGATGCACGGCTGAAATCCTCCGGTGGCAGCGGCGGATTCTACCGGGTTTTCTGATCTCCCGAAAAAGATAACTGGATAAGAATAAAACTTCATAGATTGGTGTTGTAATTTATATTGTATTTTGCTTTTTATATTTAACATTCACTTTTGGCACAAAGGATTGATTATACCAAAACCTGAATTTTAAAATGGATTCGGAGCGACTAAAAATATCCAAACCTGAAATGTGATTCCAACTCACAAGCTGCTAAACTGAAAACTGGAAGAATCACTCATTTGGCTGCAAGCTCGATGAGGTTTACATTGATAAGATTTGGAGCTACATGTAAGAATCATTACGATTTTTTAATAGGGGAACATAATAGCCCTTCATTTTTCTCAACACTAAAAGACGAAATATGAAATATATATGAATCAATAAATAAAGTCATATGATCAAAAATTAGCATTTCTGAACTTGTAACATTCCCTCACATTCATCAGTATGAGATGTCAGACGGTAAAAATGTGGGGGGGGGAGGAGGAACAAACTGAGGAATTCAACTGCTTCCGAATACAGGATTCGACATCATTCCTGGCACATACTTCAAGGAAAGAATATCTCAGGGACTCGATTGGGAATTTCGAGAGAGAAAATCCCTCTGGGAGGGAGACGTGGTGGGGGAGAAGTTCTGCAAAAGTGTAAAAAGGGCTTCCGATTAATCCCTTTTTCCCTATCATAAATTCGAAATTCCCATCACATCGCTTTTGGGAGGGAGTATAAAGTCTCCCAATTCCCTTCAAAGCTTGTTTTCGATAATTTCTTTTTTTCGCTGAAGATGAGATCCATATTAGAATAATGCAGCGATGAGAAGGAGGTTAAAAGGACGTGATCGGACGCTTCGACAACCCTGTATATTTCTTGACTCAACTCTAAAAGCAATCGCAAAATAACTCAACAATAATCTTTAGAGCACCATTTTTAAACCAGCTATTTAACACCTAAGACATTGAAGTTGATTTTGAATAAATTAAAGAACAATATGTTAATTACAAGTATACAAAATATCCAATTGGAATCGATAATGACAGGCAAAATTAGCTAATAAAAAAAATTAACCACTCACAGTAATATATAGATATATGTGTGTGTGTTCTAAATATAAAACTCACTCTTAAAATTATCCAAATTCTGTTTGCAAGAGCCACTTACTACAAAAATACTAGTCAACAAAAATACAAAATAACTCCGATACATTCAAGCAATAGCATTTTAATAAATAAAGAAATATAATATGTAAATAAATAAAATGTATGCAATCTTTTAATTAAATACATTATAAGCAAATTTGCTGTTTAAGAGCTTTTTTATTACCTATCCAATTACCCGGATATCTGGTAATCCTAATTCATTGATCTCGATTGCTACGGAGACTGCATAGAAAATAAATTAATAATTAAATAATCAGTAACACACACAAGTTATTCACGTTGCAAGCATCTACAATGACCGAAATGATACAAACTGTTGATTAACATGATTATCATCACCTGCAAATATTTCTAAACATAAACTGTTTAAAACTCTACAACAGAAATTAACATAAAACATAAAGTTTGAAGTCATCTAAGATACACTTCTAAGTTTGATTTGTCATCCAATTATCCCTTTTCGCACACTGTCTGCAAAGATCCCTTTTGAAACCTACAGCTTAAACTGGACGCAGAGCCACTACAAACACTTGGACAAGATAAAATGTAATCCAGGAACAGTTGAACTGAGAAACTAAGCACAAAATGTGCAGCTGTTAGTGTGGCAAATCATATTTTTTTTAGTTCCTTAGTTCACTTCACATGTCGTTCAATCCACACACTGTCACAAGTGGCAGTCGCCTTCTACACTAAATCAATAGGTGGAGCGCCTGGTTGGTTAGAGCATTTTTCTTTGTTATCGGAAGCTAATGCTTTTGAATCCCGATCCAACCGAAGTCCGTCATATGCACTAAAAGATGACTGGGGCAGGTTAAATAAGTCGTGGTCGCAATGTCTTGAAGCCCATGATAGCTCTGGGGATGGCATTAGGGGGTCTTTAGCTTGATCGTAGCTTCTCCATACCAGAGCTGCTACCTCTAACTGGTAAAACCCAACTCAGGGCTAGGTACAGGGAAGTATGCTGGTGAAACAACAAACTAATTGTGAAGATCACTGAAAGTATTTTTCTAATTTGATTCGCAGATCAAATTGGAAAAACTGATCAGGAACAAGTGATCAATTGGAAAAACTGAACTTTCAATGATCTATTTTCATTGAGTCCAAATTGTGGATTTTACATGTGCAATACAACGAAGGATATATCCAAACATTTTATACCAAACACAGTAACGAGAATATATTAAAAAAGTTTTATTTCCAACAAAACAATGAAGGATATATTCAAATCTTTTATAGTCCATCATATAATGGTAAGACATTTTTAACGAATTATTAAATATTTGAAGTAGTAGATGCTCATAATAATGTGACTTCATCACATTGAATAAATTGACATTCGTGACACATAAGGTTTACAAATGCACATGTCATCATATTGATAAGCAATTTACAATTGTTTAAATTTTACAAAACTCCCTAGTAAAACTTATCACTTGGTACAAAAACTTTTTGAAGAAAATTATTAAATTTTTATTCTCCCACTATTTTAATTCCCATGAATTTCAATAACCCGAATGACACACACTAAAAAGGGTAAAATTAAACTGGGGTTTATGGTAAAAAGTCAAGCATCCAGTTTTCAAAAGCAACTAAAACTATATGAATATCTACGAGTTCCAATAAAGAAACCTATGCAAAAAGTAATGAGATTACAAAAGAAAGACGAATGGCAGATTGTGCGAAGGCCCTTTAATTAAAAAGTGCCAATTTTGGTACCTTAAAAAGAGTGAAAGAGGTGCGAAAGGGGGGAACAAAGCTTCTTTTCAGGGCTTTTGTTTGAATTGCAAATGACTGGAGAGCGAAATCGTTTAATACGGAGATCTAAGCAGGTGGTCTTTTCGCTCCCAATTCACTCTAAATCCAATGGAAATAAAACTACAGCATCATTTCGAATCGGGGAAGGTACTCTCTTCCGATTAGATTTTTTCCTCACCGAACGCACAAGATATGCAAACAAAGCAGGCATCTGAAATGGTAAGCACCGAATTTGGAAGATACGCGGCAATATCTGTACGGGAAATAAAATTATATATTCCCACTATTATACTAAAATTAAATCCAATTTAAAATATGATCTATTACCATATTTTAAGATGAAAATTAATAAATAACAAATCATTTATACAGACGTATAAAAACATTTTAATAAGTCATAATAAAATATATTGTAAATATCTCGTAAAAAATATATTGATGAAGTAATATACTGAAAAATATCTATTACTGATTGAACATTTTAAACTGGAAGTATCAAAACTGAAAAAATAAATTTCTAGAAACTTAACAACTCAACACTGCATTAAAGAAATTTGTTTAAACGAATATTATAATGGTTTAATTTGTTTCTAGCTGAAAGGTCTTTTTTTGCTCACGAGAGCTCATTAGAGAGAGATCTACATTTTACAGCGGATTCCGAATAGCTACAAATACCCAATAGTGGGATTCGAACCCATGAATTGAGCCGTTGGTCTAGGCGCTAACCTTTCGGCAGCCAGCACGGTAGAACTATTATAAAGAGAACACAATAGCCTGACGGAGATTAACTTATATACTGACACATCAAGACAAAGTATATAATCTAAAGACACTTAGTACATAAGTTCAATTTGATAATAGCATAACAGCAAGTTTGACGGATATATGGATCCCGAAACACAACAGCACTCGAGATGGGAATCGAACACACGAATGAATTTTATGAGAGGTAAGACATCATTCTGATATAGGAAGGTAGAAAGTTCGATGCATCATGGTTTGTTTTATGTGCTCACAAAGATCATTTTACACACACTAGGGCTAATTAGACTGAGTTCTACAATTTATAGTGAATTCCGAAGTATTTCAAGAATCCAAGTTCAGATTCGAACTCAAGAACTGTTGAGTAGATACTCACACACTAACCATTCGGATCCAGCAACAGTCATTTTAAAAGGCCCTATCCAGTTGATGATTTGTAGGATCTAGTAACAACTATCTGCTAGTGAGGCTGTGGTGGCCTCATTATAGAAAGGTAGTTCGAATCCTGACTCAACCAAAGATCCGTCATATTCACTAATGGTGTCCGGGCTACATTAAATATGTCGTGGTGGTAATGTCCTCCATGTGAAATGATACTTCTTGGAGTGGCAGATCAAAGTATTCGGGTGTCTTTTGATAAATCTCAACTTTTAAATTACGAAGACTACTTTTATCAAACTGGTAGAGCCAAACTCAGAGCTAAGTACAAGAAAGCACATGCTGGTGTAACTGCAACAACTATCTGATAATGAGTTATGAAAGTTTTCAGAGGAAGACCTTGGCTCAGGTGTCGACTTCACCACATTACAGCGATTCAAATTAAGGAATAAACTGTATGTAACTCAGGACTTTATTGTATTTAGCAGCTTCTATTTTAGCAACTGTATAAGATTCTGGAAACAAAAATGTGTCAACTGAAAACAAAGACTGTGGAACAAACAAAAGATGACCGAATACATGAATTAAATGAAACCTGGCAATGAGAACCCATGAACCTCGAAAACATGCAACTTCTGCTCAACAGACGAAGACTAACAGCATCGACTCGTTAGTCAGGATCTCCCACGATGAGAATGCCCAAGTCATTGACTTTAATTTCTGGAAGACACGTCACCTTCACGTGGATTCGTCAAATGGAGTGAAAGAACAGAAAAATAACATTTTTTGGGACGTTGGTATGGAAACTTGAGTCACAGCCATTCCCAGAACGGGTATTTAATAGCTTGGTTAATGTGATTTCCGTTGATGATTATTTTCTGATTCACAGCGATTGGGCATGTAATGAGAGCGAGCGTTCCAAGAAACGAAATCTTTTTCTGCCTTAAAACAAATATTCCTTTGCTGAGATCGCAGTGATTCTGCAATAGACGCTTCTTTTTGACCGAGTCACAAGCGGTTTCTTCCGGTATGCCTAAAAGTTAATCATTGGAGGATTTTCAAATATCTTAATGAATGTTTTTGGTAGTTTGTTAAGATTTGTAATTCTTGATTGCTAAAAACAACGCTTTATACCAGCGGTTCTCAATTTTTATTTTAGCAAGGCATACTTTTAGAGATTTCAAAATTTGACGGCACACAAAGAAAAAGAATTTAAAACCAATCTGTTTGCTAACCAATATGTTAAATAGTCTACGGTAATAATTTTGAATATAAAATATAATATGTACTACAAAAACATACTTTTTTCCTAATAAAAAAGTTTTATAATTTTTATTATATATATTTCTAAAATTTGGGGGCATATGAAAATGCCGCGGCACAGTGGGTGAGAATTACAGCCGTATGTTAAAATACACTTTTGTGCTAATCCGGTTATTTAAAAAAATAGTAACACAATTCTCACAAGTAGGAATTATTTTGTGTGAATGTGTATAATCTTATCAAGTTAAAATTAATGTTCACGAAACAAAAAATCAAAACTTAATATTGTACAATGCAAATAAGAAAAAAGATGTGGCACAAACTATAATCAAACTAAATTGGTACAGTTTTGTGGCGCAAGGTCCAAAAAGGACAATCTGCGCCAAAGATTAGATTTTTTAAGACCTTTTTCTTAAATTCCAAACAACGTTAAGATCCTATTGAAACACAAAACGTTTGCATATGAATAGCTGGAAAAAAAAATCTAATTTTAAAATCCATCATAAATGGTAACATCACAAATTTACAGCACAAACTATAAAAGTTAAAATGAATAGAACCTATTGACTTTAAAAAGCAGTTATTGAATCTAGAATATTTTAAATTCAATACAAGCTGATATTGATACTACAAAAATAGATACCACGTTAATCATTTTCACATTTGTCGGAGAGGATGATACAGAATTTCATAAGTTCCCATCTTTCCGCAGTATGTGAATGTTCTCGCCAAACGTAATCTTTAGGTAACACAACTTTAAGAAAATGTTCCAAGAGTTTTAGATTTGAGTTAAAATGCTGGCTGGATATTACAATTTAGTTTGAATACATGCTAAAGGGTAATTTTTCAGTTTCTAAAAAAAAATTCTCCATGGTAATATTAAGTTGCTAAATACTAAAGAACAGAGAGTGGGGTGGCTTTGTTTGTTAAGGTGCTCGTTATCGGAAGGTAGAAAGTTCTAATCCCGACCCAATGCGTCGCAGATAACTCGTGTTCGTTCATGATGGTTGGAGTATGTTAAATATACCGTTGTCGCATTCAACGTATTATCCTTCACGAGAAATGATAACTCTGGAAACGGCAGATCAAATCTGATGGTCTTCAGCTTATTAACTGCTTCTAAATTACGAAGACTTACTTGACATACCCACTGAAGGGATACAATGGTATACCCACTGAGTACTCCTATAGGTGCCACAACATAAGGTGCCATCACTTAAGCCTTCTCTGAACCCTGTAGTAAGACCATTCCAAAAAATGGAATTATGCTAAAAAAGTGTTTTTCTTTTTCAGGAAATAAACATTTTTCTGAACCTTTTATCCGTATTAAATGATATTTAATACTCGATAAACAATCGTACTTTAAAGATAGGGAAATAGAATTCGTTGACAATAGGGTGAATTTATAGTTAGAGTAATGACATAAAACGAGAAATAATGAACTTTTTAAACGTTTCATATGATTTTAAAAATAAACTGGCATAAATGCAAACAACGAAATCAAATATACATAAATTATTCAATAAAAATAGAATTCTTAAAACTTTGCCACTCAGATACAAAAACTTTTCTTATTATATACACTTCAAGTCAACTTAAATAATTTGCAAATTACTTAGATAAATATAGATTTGCCGATTAATGTTAACACTCATAAATTTTGAAATTGAAATTTTGTTCGAGAAGACAAAATTTTAGAAACACTTGATTGCTACGTGCAGCCATTTGAGGAAAAAATGAAAAAAGATTTAATTTTAACTTTTCATTACCAAAAAAACAGACGAAATAATGCATAACAGCTAAACCAAAAATCAAGGATTCATTGAATTCTGCAAAAAATAAGAACAAATGTGTAAATAAAATATCTGGACTGGCATGACTATTTTACAAAACGACGAACAGACATGCTTCTATCATCACAATTTTAAGTAGATCAAGTCACAGTTAAAAACAATTAAATTCAAAATGTCCATCTTCTAAACTTAAAGACTGTTAATTTTACTAATCATTGTTAATATAAAATTTTAAAATAATAAAAAATTTCTTTAAAATGTTCTGCTGGCGAATGAAAATATTGCACTTGACTCAATAACTTTTAAAAAAAAAACATTTTCTTAAAGGAAATTTTATAATTATAATATATACATTAAATTGGAGACAAAAAAAAATGGGCTAGATTTAAAAAGTCATTTTACCTATTCCATTGCCAACTGTTAAAACTAAATTTTTTTTACATAAATATTGTAATCTAATTTTATTATAATTTTATAAAATTACAATAATGATCATTTACTTTATACTAAACTCCGTGGCACGATAGCCCATCGTACAGTGTACATAATCGTATTCTTAATCGAGGGCTCTGGAGTGCGAAGCATATATCCCGGTTAGATGCTCAGCCTAACAAGAAAACCCCAGTATTCAGTTCCTAAACATACTTTGGTACTTTGTCAGTTTTACCGATCCATTAAAAAGGGGATGAACATCTAAGGCAAGTCTATCTTGTCCAGCAACGAGGATTGAAAATGATCATTTACATCTTATTTTTTCGCTGTTTGATATTTTGCACACAAAGGTTGATTGACTGGGGCCTACAGTTTAAAGTAGATTTTGAATAATTCCAAATATACATGCCCGAAGAGGGAATCGAACGAATGAACTATTGAGCTATATGCCTAAATATTATATATATTTTTTTTATATATTCACAATAATGGAATAGCGAAACGCAACAGATGTTATACGGTTTCCTATAGCAAACACAACGTTGCGTCTTTTTGTAGAACTTTAAATATATAGCAGAAAAGTTAACGTAGAATGGAAAAACTATCTAAGCTATCAAAATTGAAAGATCAATGGATTGAATCACTGTCACAGTTGAACATCAGACTTCTGCAGCAGAATACATGAATTCAAATTGTTTAGCATACACCTTCAAATTATGTTTTATTTGGTTTGATGAACTCATGATGAAACATATTAACATATCTAATATTTCCGATTTAAGTTTTCCTCGACTATACATTGTGTGCATAAAGATTTAAAAAAAATATTCATGTCTGAAAAAAATCATACGGTTTCAATGTTATGAAATCACTGTTACATATATATAGTTCTTCCTCTTTTTCCCTTTAAGACTCTTCACCTAAATTATACAATGACGCGAGTCAATTCTATTGATTTACTACTAATAATGCAAAATAACAAATTCGAAAAAAAAAATTTTTCAAGAGTTAGATTTTAAGCTACTTAACCATTTAACAAAACATAATCATTTTTTTTTAAATAACCGCATATTAACATGCGTTACTCCTTTATTATGTTTCAGTTCTGCTACTCGTAAAGTATGATTCTATAATATGTAAACAAATAAAAAAATATACATATTAAAAAAATAAAATGCGACGTTTCCATTTATATGTTATCAAGGATACCCAACTAAAAGCGGATCAAATGGCAGACTTTTTCTTTCTCCTGGAACGAATGTGAACTCAAGATGCAATAAGAAATTTTCGAGTGGAGCGGCAAATTACATAAAAGCATGATAAAAGCCAAGAGACATAGTTAGCTTATGGAATTTCATATCAAACGCGGAAGTAAAATCACAACAGCTTTTACACTTTAGCTTATAGAAAATTTACGACACATTTTTAGTACTAATAAGCAATTGATGATTAAAGAAGCTCATCAATATATTTTTTATACATTTACCAGTACAATCCATTTACGAAACACTATATGTATTCACTGCAGCAATACTACATAGAACTGTTGAAGAAGAATAAAAATCACAAGTCAAGACATGGCCTGACAAAAACAATGAAAATATTAGCATGGGATTTGCAAGAATTGCTATCGTACAGCGGATCTTATCAAACAATAAGACAATTCAGCAATTAAACATGCTCTGTCAGTCAAAGAAATGTTTTTTGGCGACAACTCGAAGTTAGGAACGCGTCTAAACGAAGCCAACTAACACATGCCCTGGGAAATGTTTCGCTAATTCTGGTGATAAATCAAACTCTCACGGAGGCACGCACTTCAAAGATAGTGGTCAGATATAATTTCATTCCATTCCAAAGAATCGGCCGTTTATTTATCCTTGCCCGCTCTGGCGAAGTGATAAGCAATCAGTGTAAGGAAAACATAATATAAACTGCATTAAGGGGCCCCGATAACTTTCTCTCGTTAGCTTTTCTTATCTACAAGTTTCCTTATAATTAAAGCTTCGGAGAAAAAATATGAATAGATTTCTTTTCTAAAATGCGATATCGATATTTAACAAATATATCAACTGAATTTTATATTAATTTGAATTGGACTAGAAGGACGTGGATTTCAGTCGAAATAATGTATCAAGCTATCAACAAAAACCCGAAATTTAGAAAAAATAGCGATCTTTTTCTTTAAGCTTTTCCAAAATGTTGTTTTTAACATGAAATCAGCCTTGCATTAAAATCAACACAAATCTAATGCAATGTGGAAGGCTAGAAAATAAATCCCGTTCGTTGCAGTGGACAAAACAAAATTTTTGAAAAATCGAATACTATCGTTAATTTAATATTTTTCTATATTGTGGGAAAAGTAAAAATGTAGCAATCTGATAAAATACATTTCATTTGAAATCCTCATAACAATTTATTCTAAGCTAAACAGAAGCCGACACACCGATATAAATTTCATATTCCATGCAGCCATTCGCAGTTCGGAGGAGATAGATGGATGGAAAGGATTTAATTCATGTAGATTCATTTTATGTGTGAATCTAAATTATAATACTATTATTGAAGAAACTGTACACTTATAACTTAAACTACAAAAAAGAAAACATTAATTGTTAATATATGTACTGACACAGGCTTAAAAATTATAGATGAAGGACCTTATTCCTGCTTATCCATTCAGAAATTAAATTCTTTGTAAATTAGAGTCCAGAGAATAATTTAGATTTGGTTAACAGATCTTTGGCAATTGAATGATTTTTGCCTCATGGATTCAATCATCAACTCGAGTTGAAAGAATGTAGCTTTAGCTGTAGGTCCAGGTCACTTTAGTCTTTTCATGATTTTAAGCACATAGAAACAACACAGATGTGAGACGATCAAACTTCGTTCGAATTACATAGAGCATACAAAAGAGTCAAAATCTCTATAAATTATGGCTTTTACCTTAAAAGTTCAATATTACAATGTACAAATGCATTAAAAAAATTTATAGTAAAAAATAAAACTTATTAAATGAAACTCAAACTTTATTAATTTGGTCAAATCAAAGTTCGTGTAGTGAAAACCTTATAAAATCGTAGTATATTTTCAATTTTTTAAATAGGTGCTTTTTAATAAAAATTTATAAGATTTCACAAAAAAACATTATAATTTTTTTTGCTTCCTAGACAATTCAAAACTCATATAAAGGATATAAATTATAAATTTGGTTTCGAGAGGGTTAAGTTAATTTACCACCAAACTGAAACGCTCCAGCATGGAATTTTTCATTTTTTAGATTAAAATCATAGAAAGACTTAAAAAAAAGCAGTTAAATTTACCCAGTAAACATTTACTACACAAAATCATGAATAATATACTGGAAAACATATTTAAAGCGGTCTTATCTTATATGCTAACTTGATTTTATTTCTTTCCAGCTTGTCAATCTACTGGTGAACTTTCCTCGAGTTGTTTTCCTTCGACGACTATTATACTGGAAATTCTTTTTATGTTTATCATTTATTTGAGCTAAATTTTGAACAGTAAAATCACACTCATTTGGAATGAATGGGGTTGATCCACAATCAAGATTAAAAGAAGCAAGTTAAATGGATAAAAACACCGTGAATATTTTTTTGACTAGATTCATTTTTCGCTCTACGATTATTTTTAATGCACAGGAACTAATGGGACAAGACAAACGATAAAGTGGATTGGTACTCTACTTTAAATCGTTTGTTTAATGATTTAAAGAGGTTTAGTGGCTAAAAATTTAACAGTTTAAAAGAATTGAAAACCACTGTCCAGGGTGAAGTGGTTCACGATAGTGTGGTTCCATGATTGCACAATCCTTATAGAAAGAAATCGAACTATTGAGACATATATTTATTATACAGTTACTTCCCAATTTTAATATTATTAACTTAAATTTACTGTTATGAATTACAAATTGATTCATAATAAGAAAATAAAACATCTTATTGATTAAAATTCTATCTTTATAAAAACAAATTCAAATTTCATTGACTTGTTTTCTTAAAAAGTTTTTAGATTGACAAAAGTATTAATCAGCGGGATATGTATGATAGACCTATATTTTTATTTTGAAATATTGGCCTTCAACAGTTCTGCATTTTGTTATTTTTTTCAATATAAAAACTGTAACATGACCTAGTGATAGGATAGAGCACTTTAAAAGCGAAAGGTTCGATTCCAGCTTGTTTAGTAAAAAGATTGATTTTGACCTTGTAGCCCTAAAGCTATATTAAAGTACTTTTGTTCATCAAATTCCTTTCCGAGAAGTACTTTGATAGACAGTGGACAGCATTTACATGGGAGAAAACCCGGAAAATTTCCAAACTCCACATCAACAGGTGATTTCTTTTTTCGGCAACGACGCTTGTCAGATTGGGTGATTGAAAGTTTTTCTGGTTTGTACCCTTGAGACATGAATACAGCCTATTACTTATAAAAATTTTTAGTTAGACAATTTACGCGGAGGGTGTTAAATTGTCTCACAACAGCCTGAGGCTATTAATTTGTCGATTATGCAGTATTAAAACTCTCATAAATATTTTAACAAAACAAATAATTTACAAAACAAAAATTTCCCGAAAAAAAATCATTAAAAATGTAATAGAAAACGGGAGAGAAATATTCCTTAAAGATAAATAAACGTGATTAAAAATTATGTTATTGTGTATTTTATGTTCGCAGTTGCCCAATGATCTCGATTTTCCAAAACGCAACATTTTTTAAGTGGGAATGTGAAGAGGGAAAAAAATATTTATCTTTCGTTCCCCTCTTGAATTGTGAAAATTTTCAACAACTAAATATTAGATGAAAAATGAAACGCGACGTCGGCTCCTCGTGTTCCACCGCGGTTAAAAATAAACGCGCTCCACGATTCGGACACAGGAAGCGGAGTGTAATCGCGTGCGGAATTCTTAATCACGGCGTGCAGCTATAAATCACCGGCTTGAATAAAATTAAATAAAATTTGAATGAGAAAAGAGCGAGGAATAAATCATCCTTTATAAGGCAAGCGATGTGTTTACACAACATAAAAACAAGTATAAATTCTTATCAGATTACATGCTTTTTTTCTCCACCTAGGAAAGAGTTTCTTTTCAAAAATGTCATAAAAACATTAGATCTGGACATTTGATTACTAACTTTTGAAGATAACTTCGTATAGGAACAAAACAATTTCAATTCGCTACAGTTGCGAGCAGTTTGAACTGTTGCTATCACACAATAATGTCATTTTAGCGTTTCAAGCTTAGGGTATTGCTATGAACAAATTATAGATAATACACCGTATTTCTAGCAAAAAAAAGAAAAAAAAAACTCTTACTTCGATCAATATGTATGTTCAAACATTTGACTTGAGTTACTCCATATTGGTAAGGCTCGAATAGGAATTTAGAAAAAAGGAAATCCTTAGGAATTTCCATTCTAAGAGCATGGTGACCATCTAGGATCATGAATAGCAAATTAGATATACGTTCTATGGTTTCGTATGCTTATCGTTCTATGGTTATTTTTGCATGCAAGAAATAATTTTAAAGATACTTAAATTTCAATGGGATTCTGAACCACTACAGACACGCAAACTGTAAATGGGAATCGAAGAGATGGACTACTACATTGAAGGACAGAACGCTGCCAATTCAACAGCCAGGTATATTTCTTAAGGGATTTATATTAGTTTGTCACTAAATGAGAATTTTTTGCTGACAAAAATTATAAATAGATCGGGATCTTCAGTTTAAAGTGAACACCAAACCACTACAAATATACAAGCTCAAGGTGGGATTCGAATCCATGAACTGAAGAGCAAAGAACCAGTCATTCAGCTAGGAGCTTAACTATACTTCTTCAAGAGGCACTAAATATAACCACAACAGTTTACGATATTGGTACACCATAGTACCGTTCATGATAAAAAATTTTAATCCTACATTAAAAGGTAAATGAAAAATCCCTAAGTGACATAACATGATGTATTTTTACAATTGATTTCATGTCAGTCAATTCAATTTATCATTTAACACACTTCAGTTTAGAAAAATGTAACCGAATGCTTTTTTCAGCACGTTCAATTCTTTTACATGTAACTATAATGGGAAGGTGGCGAAATACTTAAAATTGAGATTTAAACAATTAAGACAACACATGAACAGCAATTTTATTTAGTTTTTCTAATATCGCGACGTTAGTTCGTTACCGCCCATTTTATATCACCGGCTGCTCATCAAATAAATTGGCTTAAAATATACAAGCATTCTGAATGTCAAGTTTTTGTTTTGTTGGTCGCTCATCGCTCTTTTTTCTGCACACGCAAAGAAAATCTTTTTGATATTAAATATAACCTATATTGAATTAAAACTGTATCCGATTCCACCATCAACACAGTAAGAGAATTATTTTATATGAGCTTTCAGAACTAATTGCACAATCTCAGAAAGTAAAATGATTAAATTTTGAACATCTTCATCAACAAACTGTAACGCTGATAGGAAGGTCTTAGGAGAAAATCTACATAGAATTTTATTTATCTTCAAAAAGTCATATTAAATCTGCATGTGTTTAAAAGTAAAAGTCTACTGACCCCGTCAACTTGACGGACTTGTTTCTTTCTTTAGAGCTTAAATATTACGTTATTTTAGACAGAAGAATCTACGTTATTTCAGATTTAAATAATATATTACTAAGTCCAAATGAATATAATGTACGACTTGTCTATTCATTATTTATATTTCTCACTTACAATCATTTCTTAAACAATTTCTTTAAGAATAAAATTTTTTTGAACTTTTGGATATAACCGTAGTTTCTTTTTAAGTTCGGCGTAAAAGTAATGATTTGCTTCATTTAATTTTGAGGAAAGTATTCAGATTTAAAATAAAGAAAGAAATGAAACAGCAAATTCTAAATGATCGCTTAAAAAAAAATCAGCGTGAAGTTCACCCTGTCATAAAACATCAACAGAACACGAATATTGATGGAATAAAAAGAAAATGGTGTTTTGAAATTAGAAATGACTGTGCAATTCACAAATACTGCTACTGAATAAGATGAATGACAACAGATAAAATAAATGCCTTCAGTGAAAAAATTCTATGAATACATCGATCACTTCAAAGAAACCAACAGTCGATAAACATGTGTATCAACTGTTTTTCTCCAATAATTAAAACTACGTGAAACTCTATTGAAAAACAAGGTGTTGGAATATCCTTTAGGACAATCCTTAATTCGTCGTATTGGACACAAATATAAAATGCCACAGCATTTATGAAAGGGATACCTCATCCAACAACCCCTCGGCACATCAAACTAATTTTCTTTTTGCAGGCCAGTAGCCTGCAGGACTACGAGCAAGAAAACAAGTCTCCATGAGGTTGACATAAGGAAGTATAACAACAAGCAAACGGCCTAACCTGGTCAAGGAAAGCTCAAAGAGCTATCCTGCTCTGAATTTAGAGCAGGTTTAACGGCGGGTTGAGGAAGAAAAAATATATTCCGACGCTGACACCTCCTTGAAATATTGAGTAATGAAAGAAGCATAAAAGAGGCCCATTCTCTACACTCTTGATTATCTCACAGTCGTTGCTAAAGAATGCAAATGCTACACAAACACAACTATAAGAGAAAAGGGGAGAATGACATTGAATTTAAGACTTTTCATAATTTTAATAACATTACCATCTAACTTTTTTATTTTATGAAACAAAAATGAGAAGAAATTTTTCCTATCAGTTTTAGAAATATCATTTAAATCATTTTTTTTTTAATTTTAAAATTTACAGAAAAACTAGCAGAAGTTGCGTTTTAAAGAAGGTAGTAAACACGCAATTCATTTAAAATTATTTTTCGAAAAACTTCCTATTCCAATAAATAACGTTTCAAGTTCAACAACTGAAAAAAAATATATTTTTGAATACGTGGACACTTCACATGCAAAAATATTTATGAAAGGAATAATGAAAACAAAAGAATAATAATGTATCTTAGACATAGAATGCTCAGCACAATTTTGTTTAAAACAATCAACACTTTTGTCATAATACGTGATTTCTCAATCCTGCATTCCAATATAAAAAAATTACCCGAGAAAATAGTAATAATATGATCACATGCATAAGGAATTTCATTATTATTTAGCACTATTTCAATCAGGGGTCGAGATGTCCTTTTTGGTTAGGGCGTTCTTTTTCGCTGTCTGAAGGTAATAAGTTGGAATCCCAACTTAAACAATGATACATCGTGCTCACTAATGGTGGCTGGGGGCACTTTAAATATGTCGTGGTCACAATATTCTCCATGTGAAGAGAAAAGCGAAGTATTTGGGAGTCTTCTGATTGGTCCCTGCTTCTAAATTAGGAAGTCGGCTGCTTTAACCAGTCGAACCTAACTCATAGTTGGGTACAGGGAAGCATGCTGGTGCAACAACAACTGTTACAATCATCTGCATTACTTGCTTTAAGCAACTTGGCCGTAGGAAAAATAACACAAGCAATGGAGTCTTAAAACTTAATTGTGATTAACCTATATCAGTGACAAAAGTCTTGGTATTACTGAAAGCTTTTTCTGTACACACATAAAATCATATGATTGTAAAATAGCATTATTATTGCATTTCTATAAAGTAAGCAAACCAAAGTGTTCATACTTAAACATGCATACATACTTTATTTCGTTCATACTTGGGGAGAAATCTTATAATAGTATATTTCACAAAAGATCTGCAACTCCCTCGTTCTATTAGGCTACTTACAATATCCTAATGTTATGTGTAAAAAAAAAAAAAAAAAAAAAAAAAAAAAAATGTGAGACAAGTAAACTTTTATTCCCAGTTTGTTGTTCTATGTAAATTACCTAAAATATACGAATTTTCGCAAAAATTAATAGGAAACTAACACGCCAATTTTAAAGAAATGTTCCGCGTTTTTTAATTTAAAGTCGACACAGAAAACAGAAATGTCTTAATTTGTGTGCATCAGTAGCACAAAGCTCTCAATTTAAAAAGAAAAGTAAATTTTTTTTGAGCTTTATATATAGCGTTTTGACCAGGCATAATAAAAAAAAACATTCAGAGGCCCATTTTTATGTTGATTTTGTTAAGCTGGTTTATGACAAGGAATTTAAAAGGAACACCATACTTATTACAGTAAAAAACATGCTTAACTTACATAATTTGTTAACTATTTAAAATCAGCCAGGCAAACATTTATAAAATCAGTTGACAAAAATGCAACTGAAGTACGATTTTTTGCCAACTTAACACCAAAAAACACGCAAAGTAGAAAATTTTACACCAAGTATACTATTGTTACTTTGATAAACCATTTGTATGTTTTTTTAAATATCAATCCATATGAAATCTTAATAAAGTTATTTCTCAGCTTAACATTACAAATAGTAAAAAGGTTAGGTTTTTCATTTAAATAGTTTTCTTCGTTGGTATTAATAAAGTAATGAATTTAAAGTATCTTTATGTTCTGCAATTTTTACAAATAAACTGCCATAAGAATTTTCACTTGCATGTCATAAACATATATCTGAAAACTTCTCTAAAAAATTAACTTTTTTAATTTACATTAAAAAATGTTTTGGGGAATATAAAACTATCTGATATTAGTTTGGTGGAATCTCCAAAACTTTCTTGATCGTCGATATTTTACACACGGACCAACAATCATAAAATGATGGTTCGAAAATTTCATTACAAAACTTAAGTTTTTTTTTTAATAATGAAAATTAATATTTCATATTGCAAAATCAATGGAAACAAAACAAAAAATCTCTCTTGCTATCAAATTTCAATGAACGTGCGTTGAAGTTTATCCTATCAACCATTGTAAAGCCCATTCACTATCGCAGATCCACATCTATGGAACCCCTTATCCGATGTTTGCCAGAAAATGGAGACAAAGACCAGATATCGGAATGGATAAGTCACATCAGATTTGGCAAATAAAGGCCAACAACTGAAGAACAAAGAGAGAAGCAAGAAACAGAAGTCAAGCAGCACGTAACAGAGAGATATCTCCAGGCGTTAAACCAAGGTACATTAAATGTCCGATCGCAGAAAGGAAAGGTGCGGACCGCGGCCATTCAGTGAAATCTTGTTTTCCCTTCTACATTTACACCCGGCTGACTCTGAATGTGCGTAAAACAAAGCATTACCAACAATAAACAACAAGGAAAGTAGTTCATTAGAAGTTTATCTTCACTGTGACTCCGTGTACAACAGAGATGAATCTATACACCCAACAGAAAGAGAACTGCAGAATGAAAAATGAACAAATAAAAAAAAAACCCTCACCATAACACGCATCATGTTTTTGGTAAAAAAAAATTTTAAAAAAAAAAAAAAAAAAAGACTGAAGCCAAAAAGCAGAACAAAAAGAAACTGTAATTTCCACAAAAATAATTCTGCTGCTAAGTATTGTTGTTGGAATGATTTCAACGATTATAATAATGTGAATTTGAGTTATCAGAAATATTTTACCATTTCTAAACAAATGACCGTAACATTTTTCTGAGATATAAGATATAATGAAAATTATATCAAGATAATTAGAATTCAAACCGTTAGATAGAATGAAACAGATGAAGTACACTGATTCAGAGTAAGAATATTTACATTAAATTACAGTACTGAATATTTTGCAAAGCGATGTAATTAGATCACATATAGTAGCATCTGTGAATTCTAGAAATAAAAGTTTAAATAAAAGTAAATTCAGCTGATACACAGTTACAGTTAATTCTCATAAACCTGAAAACTGTTTTCCGAAACCATTTGAATTTTTAAAAAATTATTTTGAATCAATGCGTACCTCTGATGGCTTGTCTGACAAGAAGAATATTTACTTTACATTTAAGAAAATACGAAAAAATGAGTTGTAATGGTGAATAAAAAATTTGTGAAAATATTTATGTTGTTGGAATAAATTCGAAATTATATGCATCAAGCCACACGTAAAAATTAGAATATAAAATTAAAACTATTAAAAATAAAAACAATATAAGACATATTTGAAATAAGGAATAAGCCATCTGATAAATCTGATTATGTAAATTTTTGCTCTTTTTGATTGAATTTCATTTTTCACACTCTAAATCACTTCTCTCATTTTATCAAAATTTATTATTTAAAAACTTCGTTAGTAACCACAGCATTAAGTAGTAGATGCACAGAAACACTTTCTATTAAATATTGAAAGCGATGTAAAAAATGCAGACGTTCAATTTTTCTGTACTCTTAGAAGTCTTCCTGTAAAGACAGGATAATAACCTATCCTAATACCATTACATACTTAGTCCTAACAGATGTAAAAACATTGCAATGAAGAAATTCCAGCAATGTTTTCATTAGAGAAAATTTTTAAAACACGTCAATCTCACTCCACACTTTTAGCTTCGGCTCTCTTGCATTTACAGTCAAATGATTCTCAATGCACTGGAACCCAAACCAAACAGAAATATTCAAAACAACCAGAAAGTTTGGTAAACTCCACTTCGTATCCTGAATTGAACTCAATCGCATGTTATACTTTCACTCGACTGTTCAAAAAACAGAAAACAATTGATATGATTTTGTTTCCATCCACCTTACACGAAACATCAAACGATTCGGTTGAGTTTATTATAAAGGAGAATCCTCATTAAAAAAATGTTGTTTACCTGTTTGGCGTGATTGTTTCTGAAGAAATTCCTTTTATAAAAGAAACCGAAAAAATTCCATTTCTTTATTTGCGTTTTCTGAGTGCGAATGCGGTAAACAAAAATGTAAAACTGGCCACAATTTTTTCGTCTGATTTTTATCTGCGATTTCCAAAACTTCTACTTTTACTTACAGAAAGAAAACGACAAGGTAATATGTGGAAGGTAGCTAATTACCATGTTTGTATCAACGGGCACGCACATCTTTCACAATTCCCACGGAGATAGTTGAAACCTTTTAAGGAAAAAAATTCCGTTGAGGAAAGGGCATTCCACTCTTGAAACACAGGTGGGGGGAGGGGGAGCTCATTCACCATTCATTTATTTATAAAAATGATTCGAAAGAGAAAAATACCCTGAAATATGTTGCTGGAACTGTTCACTGTAAAACAGGATCACATGGTCCGTTTCAGGGAATAAATTTTTATTACGAATTCTGCCCTTCGAGCTCGCCAATACTTTTCTCCGAGGCTTTACACGCTCCAATGGAAAGAATCATCCCCCTCCTAGAGCCCCCCTTTTTTTTTCCTTCTTAGAAGGGAAAGAAAAGGGATTTTTCTAACCTACCCACCTCTTTTTCATTTTTTTTATTCAAAAAGAAATAGATAAGAAAAATTTTTGACCTCTCAGAATATAACTGAAGAGCCGAACTTTAGAAGGAATCACACAGCATTTAAACAAGAGATAAAGTGAAACGAAAATCAAACGCGTGCAAATCCGGAAAATTTATTTGGGGAAAAAAAAAGAAAACCGAATCTTACTAGGATCTTAAAATCGAATCTTCGAAACTTATACATAGAATTTTTTTTTAGCTCCAAAACTGTATTAACTTATTATCTAAACAACAAGGCAAATAAAAGTTAATACTTTTTAATGAAAATTTATATAATTTATAAGCAAACGCACTAATATCTGTACGTATTTCTAGGCATTTATTTTCTAGATGAATAAGTGAATTTACCAATCTCAAATGAAATATTGATTTAATACCTTGTAAGTATTTTTTTTTAAAAAAAAACATTAAGTTTTATATAGATATATACCGGTTACAAACAATAGAGATTCTTGTATTACCTCAAATATTCGAATACTAGCAAATAAACGTAATTTGCCAACATGCAAAATAACTAGCTTATTTTTACTTGAAATTATCTATCAGAGGTATAATCACACAATTTGATAAACATTTTTATGGATGCTAAATTTTATTTCAAAAAACTACTTTTATACGTTTTTAAGTAACATTATAATTATTTTTAGTTTTGTTTTAAATTTAAAATTAAATTACAGAAAACATTCTACGAGAACAATTTAGTGAACTTTTGAAAGCCAACTGAAATACTATGACGAATTATAGTTATTATAGATTATAGAATTATATTCGCTGTACGATAAAAAGTTGTAATAACATCAAATACGCAATAACAAGTAAATATGTAGTGTCATGTTCAACAACTATCTTGTCAACGTTTACTTGCATTAACAAATAAGCAGACAAGATGTAATTAAACATTCATGTTTACATGCTCTGAAACGGCAAGAATGTAAACTTGAATGTATAGGTAAACATTCATGTTTACATAACATGAATGTTTACTTGTATTCACAAGAAATAATTAGTTTTATCTAACTCTGAAAAAGAAAAACTACGGATGCCATATTTTAATTCGTTATTGAATAGGTTGTGGGGATGCAAGCACATAGCAGCTGGATCACCATAAAGCGTCTGCTGAACACACATTCGTCATTTGCTACATTTGAAGCATTATTATTGGCAGCAGCCCCATCGAGGTCTTCAACGCTGCAATGAAATTATACTAAACGGCAAATATCTCATGATTAAACCACAAGTTTTGCCCAGGCAATAAAAATAGACGCGCAAAATAATGGAAACAGCCGACAAATCGAATACATTGAATCATTTGCCACCATGTAGATCATCGCTAAAGCGCTTAATACAAAAAGATAATCAAAATCTTAGTGAAAAACGAATTTCTCAAATAAAGTTCATCCACCAAGTTTAACTTCTAAATGTATATAGATCAATCTACTCCCGACCTGTGAATCAAACCCATGACTAGGGTATTAAATGTTCTACAAATATTAAATGGCACCATCTTCTGGAAAATATCTTCTTTAATATATATATATATATATATATATATATATATATATATATATATATATATATATATATATAATTTTTAGC